>JABFQM010003655.1:0-11236 GCA_022816865.1 Zelostemma sp. ZL-2020
GGAGGTCGGGTTGTGGTAGTGTGGGGTTCGTGTAGTGGAGATGTTGTTGTGTGTGAGGGGCTGTGAAAGCTGAGTGACCGTGGTCTACACAGGAGCCGTGGATGACGACTGGGAAGGGGCGGTGTGGAGGGGATGGGAAAGTGAGAGTAAGGTGAGAGGTGGGTGGTGGAGGGGAGAAAGTGTGGGGGGGGATGGGGATGGTCGCGGACGTGGGGGCGGAACGAGGGCGTCGAGGATATTATAAGGGTTGAAAAGCCAACGCCACGCTGTCACCAAGAAATTATGCTCGACTTTTGCGCTCTCCTCTGGTCCCTGGCAGGAGCCTAGAACTACCGGCATTGCTCTTCTTCCAAGCAGTTTATTCAGATTGTCGCAGCAACGTCACGGCGTAACGGGGATCACCCGTGACACCGGTACCACTACGGGACTCGCCTCTCCCCTCCGCAGTGAATTACGCGGTCCATGCATATTCTAACCAGCCACGCTCGCTCTTTCACTTCCGCGGCTTTATAATTCCTTGGAGTGTCATTTCTTCAAAATCACGCTGTCCCTTTGGATCCTCGACGCAAAGCGAATTTCTTCCATTTTCAGCGTCAACGATCCGGCACCGAAAGAACGAACAATCCTACGTGACTTGTCTCGTTGTAAATATTGTATAAATCACTTTGAAATCTGAATTTTCCGACGTACTTGGTGGAAACGTCATCGGTACTGAATTTTTCAACGGAAGCATATTATTTTGCAAGGCGGAACACGGTGACTTCAGGCATTAATAATCCAAAGCTCGTTTCGTCAAGGTGTGAGTGTGCGCCGAAACAACTATCTTACGCGGGAATTTAATCCGAAGGGATGAAAATCCGATTTCAGGCTTCTATTATGAAAACCGGCATGTTCGGCGTCGTGAATGAACAAGCAAGTCGCATTGCGCGTGCGAGTGTTGATGGAGCTTGAATTCAATTATGCGAGAGAATACGACTTCTGATGCGTGCGAAACGAAGTGTCGACTGGAGTTTTATTAGGTTCGCTTCATTATTGACGCCGGGAAATAATTCGATTTTTCGAGTCATAATCACTTCGCTTTTTATTCCATTTACCTCCATTTATTTTTATCGCGAATGGCCACATCTATCGCGCCGGTTCAAAATGAAAATAAATTACTGATAAAATGTAAATTGTCCGCGTTACAAGTAGCGTCTCGCTAAACCAACGTTGCAGACTCGGTTGCATCGATAATAATGCACGTTTTCGTGCTTCACTTTTTTTCAATATCGCTTGGAAAAACGCGAGTATTGAAATCGACCGTCTTTATTTTCCTGCCTGCAATAAAATCAATGGACAAAACGCCACAATGCAAATGACGTCGTTTATAAGTTACTCAGATCACGGCTCATTCATCTATTTACTTCGCGCGAAACAAGTTTGAATAAAATTACGATGGGATTATATCATTGAGAAAAAGAAGAGCGATTCGAGTTGATTTAATTGTGATTCAAGGGGTTGTGTTGTCTATTGACTGAATGGCTATTAAATATTCAATTTATTAGCGATGCAAGCGAAACTTAATTTTAGTTACGTTAATTTTTAATTTTTTCAAATTAAAAATTCGACGTCTAGACGCAGATTCGTTTGATAGCGATAACTCCATTAATTTATCAGAATACGGGCAGGAATCGAATGTTGTAAAAAGTTGTTCGGTTTCCCTTTCATCGGTTCGGCAGCTAAATTCAAATGTTTACCGATCCATTTTTATAATTATGTTGGAAGACGGTAGGAATGTTTCAGTGAGCTCATTGTTCGCCGGCCCATTGGATTCGAAAACTTTCAAAGCAGAAACGGCGAAGTTTGGAAGAATGATAGAAGAAGGAATGGGGCGTTGGAAACGCGAATGCCAAAAAAGTCTCGTTTGAAAAAGAATTTGGCAAGTTCAAACTTCTTGTCTTTCATTAAAACTATTCTTTCAATCCGACCTATTTTCTTTCGAAAAGAAACACGTTACAGACGTGATAAAATGAAATAATCAAGCTCGAAAAGATCGCGTTTGATTCAACAGTATATGGTGGTTTTATTCGGACAAAGCATCGTCGAGTACAAAATTTCGGCCGTGTCAGACCGAAAAGCAAGTAGAAGAATCCCGAGAATGGTCAGACGAGAACATTTGCGTTGCAATTATTCAAACGTATTTAACGTTTTTTGATATTTGGACGATGGCCGAGGGCAGCATTTATGATTATCTTGCCGGTGGTCACGAGCACGCGTTTGTGCGTTTAGAAATGCCAACTCGGCTCTCTTTGAACAGACCGCACAACGCGTTGCAGCTGAAACTTAATTTACCTAATTTCACCTTCTGTGATCTTCATCGGCCTTACTTAAATTTATACCGTCCACTTTCAAAACAGTTGGTGCTATTTCGTCTTTGACGTCATGCACGTACGCGAGCTCGCTCGTGCGTTTACTCAGTATGCCAAATGAAACCTTTGCCTCGAACATTATTGCATCTTCCAGAACTACGTACAGCTTTGCGTACTTCCGGAACATGCTGATTGAAAGTGAAGGGAACTCTTACCGATTTGATAGTAATCTGGGCTCGATTTTCGTTACATTCCGTGAAAAAAGAAAGATTACTTTTATTGGAACAACTTTAATGTAGTAGTAATTCTTATCAAACCGGACCTACCGAATCGTTGACAAACGTGGGCGATAAGTCGGCTCTGATTAAAGGTTCGTAAGAAAAGTAATATCCACAACGAGAAAGGTAATCACACAATAGCGTGCTAGAAAAGTACACTCGGTCTGGTCGCGCTTAATTGCTCAGTCATTTTTGCACTTACGTCACGTACGGCCTACCAGTTCCATCTCAGCCTTTTACTTTACATTGCTATCAATAAAAAATCCTTCGCAGAAACCAAAGTCGACACAATTTCGATAATCCTTCGATCGCGATTCACCGTTTTTGTCGCTGGAATTGAAACAAAAGTCATGTGTTCGCTCTGAAGGTAACGCGAATACAAAAAGTTGGCGCGAAAAAGAAAGGTGAAAGCACAGAAAAGCTCGGTGCCTGCAAGTGTTTGGCCGATCACCAACTCTCCCGGCTCTTGTTTTAAACCTGCCAAGATACTCCGCCGAGTAATTTCGAATCCAGGGAAATTGGGCCACGAGGCACTTGCCGAATGATCCTTTGTTTCGCCCTGTTATTTTCGACAAAAATTCGAATTACCATGTGAACGTGCAATGCATTATTCCGCTAAAAAATCGGACTGGAGTTTCGAATTGCGGGATTCTTCGTCGTGGAGGGGAAATGGGAAGTCGACGATTTTTCGAAAAGATATTAGAGCACGGAGTCTGGGCCGTAGTAGCTATCAGATGGTAAGATAATGTAAACTTATGCGAGGCACGCCCGGTACCCCTGTGACCCCTCGTTTTCCGAGCGCCAAACTTTGCTAGGTTTAAATATATATCACCCTCGCCGTTACGGTTTAACCATATGCTCGCACCACCCTCCTTCCCTTCCGGCGTGTGCATCCCTTACAGCTATATCCGGATTTAGATGCGGTACGAGAGCAGAGTTTCCTCTCTGAGACTCGAACTGTTCAGTGCCTTCTTTCGCATCAAATCGATCGAGTTCTCCGCATTTGAATTCGCAAATCCGGGGATTTGAGTACCCTGCGATGTCCATCTCGAGTGTAGAGTCGAAAAGAAATCGCGAACGATTCAAAGATTCAAAGAGGGACAAACGATAGTCGAAGAAAAGGTTATCTTGGAAGTGCTCAAAATTGAAACGAGACTCGAGATCCATAACATCGTAAAATATGCGATTTCGTTACTTGGA
The DNA here is from genome assembly GCA_022816865.1 of Zelostemma sp. ZL-2020. Lineage (NCBI taxonomy): Eukaryota > Metazoa > Arthropoda > Insecta > Hymenoptera > Platygastridae > Zelostemma > Zelostemma sp. ZL-2020. The sequence goes on from JABFQM010003655.1 coordinate 3,827, forward strand.
AAAATGTCACGTGTCGAAATGGAGGCTGGGCGTAACGGCGTCTTAGGTCTTCGACAATGTGGACAAAAAGCGCGCCACCTTTAGCATTCCCGGACACGTGACATAAAAAAGAGCGTAAAGCAAACATTCGCGACAAAGACGTTCCTCCAGCTTTTTATCACTCGCGTTTTAACGACCTCTCTCGCAGAATGCTCCCTGAATACTACCATAGAGAGGCTCGCATAATAAACTTCGCACACAGCGGTGGCCGTAGTTCTGGAGCCGGCGATAAAGTAGCATGTAGCCCTTACGTGCACGAGAAATTTAAAATTGATATCAGGCCTTAATCTCGAGCGATTAAGAGATTACTCGGCGTAGCGGGCGGAGTGCCAAGTCTCACGCGAGACAAACTTTACGCTCGTTACTTGGGGGCCGAAAAAGGGACAGGGAAGCGACGAGACCACAAACTTTCGCGAGCGCCTTCTGCATATTTTTAATCTCCGCCTTTTTGGGGAGTACGAAAACGTCTGCGCGAAAAGATTAAAAATTCGAAAGAGTCATTTCGCTCGGTAGCGCGATGACACTAAATCACGAACTAACTGAATTTTCGCGATTCTTCGGGGAACTTTGTAATCAGAGGGCTACGAGGTCAAGGCAATGAAACTGTGATCGAAGAACCCGGGAGGAAAAATCTTGTGATATTCCGCTGTATGAATTCACGGACTTTGTCTAGTTCCGCGCTTCATTCAAGATCCGGGATTAAATCCGCTCTTCGTTCTCTCTTTTCCGCTGACGCGAAGAAAATTTTTGAGCCTGGGTATTTAATTTAGCCGGTTCTTACTTTTTTTTTTTCGAAAATCGAGCAAAGTAATTTTCGGCTTCGAACCGAAATTAATATTCGAAACTTCGAGGCTGGCAATTTTTTCATTCAAAAGAAGCGGTCGTTCGGGCCAAACTTCCAAGGCAAAATTTCGTGGCTTTTTGCGGAACACTCGGAAGGGACTGGTATATTAAGTTTTTCAATTTGCCCCGAAAAGTCGGTGTATTTGTTACGCGAGTAGAGTTAAAAAGTGAATAGAGCGGTAACGGGCGAAGTGCGGATGTAATACGCTGGGGCATGAAAAATAAATAATAAGTACGCAGCAAGTCGCAAGCGGGAAGTACGGGAAGCCGCGCGGGGGATGAAACTTTTCGGCCGAGCTGAGATCAGATTAACTCGCGGCGCCGCAACGTAGTGCGCATCCGTATAGCGCTCTCTCGAGTTCGTGCCGCCCAGTAACGAATTAACCTCGGAAATGCCACGATGATCACGGGCTACGAATTACACCGCCGACTTCTCCACCGGCTGTCACGAGCATGATTTATTACCGTCGCGGATTATTAGTTCTGATTGGAATTTATGCTTTTTTCAATGGATTACCCATATTTTACACCAAGCAATAAAACCGTACTGAATTAAACCGATTTTTGCAAAGAAAAGAGAAAGAACTTTGACGAAACGAAATGTTAATTGAATGAAATTTAAAAAATTTCAATTTGCGAAACTCGAAAACAGGGAACACATTTTTATATGAAAAAACCAATGGCGTGCTAAATAGTTCTCCGTCACTTCTAACTTTTTCGGTTTAAGAACGAATTGCGCATGTGTCATCGTGAACGGTCTGAAATCGGTTATTTTCAAGGAAGGGGTTAGGGGGTGGGACAAAAAATTATTTGGACGATGTGCAAATTAAAAACAGTTCGATCAGTATGAAATAATAATCTCGAATGAGAGAGAACCGCGTTGAAATTGTCAAGTTTCAATATCGAAAAAATGATTTTTATCAGAATAATGCATTTGCACTCGTACTTTTTCCCATATTTTCGCGTAATGACACTCATCAATCTTTCCAGAATTTCGATCTGATAACTCGAAGCACGTGTCTACAAAGAACTGATTTTCACGAGGAGAAATTTGGTAATGAGGTTTCCGAATCATTACGTGGATCTCTAACAAAGCCCCGGTATGCGAGATGGAGATTGAATTTAATCGTAGAACATTTTACGCTTCCGATTCCGCGTTTGCTAACGAGTCGGGCAACGAACCATAAAGGATAAGAGGATCGTGACACAGGCGCCTTTGGGTAATTATGAAAAATACTTTCAACGTGTCGCTGTAAATATCGATCCTCTCCCGTCGTCTGTAAGCGTGACAATTTATTCTTGTAATGGCTTCGAACAAAGATTGAAATTTCATCGAATTCGAGCAACTCGAGAAGAATAAGTCAAGACGAGGTACGAATTTGCGCTCAACAACCCAAGTTGAACGAGCTGTGTAATTACGAAACTGATAATATCTTGAGTAATGAGCTTGTCGCTAACCTTATTTTCTCATCGCTTTCGATCCTGAAGTCTGATTTAATACCAACGTTCTGCTTCTAATACGATTGTCTTCAATCAGCGCACTTCGTTACCAAAGAATATCCTCCGATTTGCGATTATTCAACACAATTTTCAAATCCTGCAACGAAACGTAAAAGTCCTAATGGCGAGAATCATTTCCCCGCGATGCGAAACGTCACGCGGCATTTTTGTACATTCCGTTTCACGTCTCGGCTTAAAAAGCAAAAAACCGCCAGGGGAATTCCCCGAGTGTCGGCATTACAATGAAAACCTCGTGAGCGAACAGAGAAGAAGCGCGGTGAGATTTTGAAATGTAACGAAATCCAGAGTCGGTGAAAAAGCCGGCGTCGGGACGAGAGACCAAGGCAGGGCGTTATTGCATAGTGACAGAGACAGATTGTATCTAACGAAATAACATTGTATCTCCCCTTCGCTTTTTGCCCTAGCCCGACCATCCCCATTCCTCGCGAAATCTCGAGACAACACTTTTTCATCGGCTCCTGGGGTAACGATAAGGTATGGCGCGCAGGTGTTGAACAAACGATATTACATGATGCGGCAATAATCGATGTGATTCTCGACTTCTTTCTCCCCCGGCTTTACGACTTACGGCGTTCAACGTGATAGAACGCCGGAATCATTCTCTCCCCCCACCCCCCCCCCCCATTTTCACGGGATTGACGGAAGTTTATTTATCATGCAGAAGTTCATTAAATAGTCTCATTACCCAGCAGCTATGAATTTTCGGCATCGCGATCGAACATTCCCCGAAAGTCCCGTTTCTTTCGAGCGAGAGTCCGCTTATCGATTCAATTTCGGGGTTTTGTCAAAACCGCAGACTGTACCACGGAGCGAGGAAATAAAATTGCGAGTTATTGGCCAGCATTGATTACAGCCGAGTTATGCGGCCTTCTCGGCCATCGGAACGCGAGGGCATTAAAGCCTCCCCCGACCATTAAAAGGTCGTAAAGCCTCCACCGAATTGGTTCGCATTCCCCGGAGGTTATAATGAAAAGGCCCGGCGGGAATCGTAGCCGCGGCGGCAAGGAAGAAGCTTCTCCGTTTCACAAGGCGCGGCACTACACATCGACGAGTGCTTAACGAGTATTCGATATTGTGGTAATTGGGTTCGTCAGGGCCGCATCTGCCGATTTTATCGCCTAATGAGCTTTAGATTTAACGCTTTCGTAATTTGTGGTTAAAAATTAAGGCGCGCTCATTGCTTTTTTGTTAAGAGTGGCCATTTTAAAGTTTAAGGTTTCGTCTCATTCGCCGGATGGCGCTTTCGGGCAACAGGGAATAGTGCACGATGTAAGATTCTTTTCGTGAATTATCACTCGGGGTGTGCATCCAATCGGGACATTAATGTGGAACGAAAACGTGATTGCGGAAAAATTTTCCGGTTCGTGGGTTTGTGTAACTTCGCATTCTACGCCGGCTTTGGAGTACATACGAGAACTAACCGGCTTCTTGTAAATATTTGACGGATTCACGTGGTGTTCGGGGCATGAATTTTTCCTGTTCACAAATAAAGTGGATATTCGAAAAGACGGATTCGTTCGTCGGGGTGAAAAATGACCGAAATCTTCCAATTTGCGCTCTCTGGGATCTATTAACTTTTCAGAAACAAGAGATTCCATTACGTTACAATGAGCTAAAGTAGAAATCCTTTTTTCCAAGTTATTGTCACGACGTGAACAATGTAAGAAGAACAATGCTGCGAAATAGTTTCGAATTTACATAGTTTTTCGCGCGGTTCAACGGTGGTTATAATATCGCATTTCGTTGCAAAATGAGTCCAGAACTCGAGTTTTATACGGAAAACGCAAGCCAAACGGTTGGATGAAAGTTTTTTTTGCTACTTCGCTTACAATTGGAACATTTCTGTTTGCGCATTATCAATTTCGCTTTTTCAGCGATTCTTGTGGACGTTTGAAATAAGCAATAAAACACATTATCGGTACAAATACGGTACCACCGAGGCGAATAAATTATTCGCACGGCTTGGTAGTCGAAATAATATTCATACCCGTACAATTGACCGTCATCATTTAACGATGAAAAGACCAATTAAACGCAACTTCCATCGTGTTTCGTCGTAATAAGGGATTTGTCGAAATCACTATAAAATTTTTCAGGATCATAAAATCTTTAGTCATTCGAAATTAAGAAAGTAATTTAAGGGGGTGAAATGACCTTCATAATTCTGCTGAAAAATTGAAAACCTCCAACTTCATCAAAGTAAAATGTATGCGTTCTCGAAAGCTGAAATTTTGCAGCAACCTACATTTCTTTTTGATATGGTGAGAAAAAAAGAATTCCTCCATGAAATTAGAAGCCAGTTAAAAGTTCCAATTTTTCCATCAGTATAAACTAAATTTCCTCGAAAATGTAACATGTTAATGTTCAGAAAAACGATGTATCTCAAAGGCTTTCGTGTTGAATTCGCGAGGAGCAATAAAATGTTGAAAAATTCGTTCCCTTTCTCCCATCATTTGATTTTTGAAATATGCGCACTGCATAATGGCAAACGTTCCGTAGAACCAACGAAACGTCGGAACATTAATTCTCCGTTATTTCGTTTCCCCTCGATAAAACATACAATTAGGTTTCTACGAGCGCGAGCAAAAAAGCTCACGGATCTGACAAATGAACGGCGCGGCGTTCCGGCGAAGAGGCAAAAATCTTATAATCGTGGAAACGTCGACGCGGTGGTGTATTTGCGGGTGCTTGTGCCTCGCGGTGGACGCCGAGTCATAAAGCAAAATGTAATCAGTCCCATACCACGCAACAAAACATTACCGTGCATAACCAAAGGTGAAGCCGGGGCAGACTTCAAGGTGGATGAGCCACCCCGAGCTACGCGGTATTCTCGTCGCACTACGAAATTACCATCACGAATTAATATCCCGTGGGAGATGCGTGAAAGTCGAAGCAGCGCTTTTCATCCTCGCCGGGAGTAAAGCCCGGTTTATCTTGCGGCTCGGATCGGTCGATAATGAAAGTTACGGCGCTCGTCACGCCACTGCGGATGACTGTTGTGCGTGTTACGTCGTTCCGGAACGACGTAACACGCAGTGCCCCTGGAGAGACGAAACGGGACGAGAAATATCGAGCTACGTATCGAGTCTGACGTGCCAAGTTGCAAAATCCACCTTACGAAACGTCCTTCGTTGATGCTCGTAATACCAAAACGTCCTTCGCGTCAATCAAAATGAATGTCTTACCAAAGGGGAAAATTGAATTGTTCATTCGGTAAAACAGCCGGACATTTTCTATCGAAGCTGAAAGATCGCTCGCCCTTCTGGGAGCAATGGAATTACGAATAGTACGGCAACGAAATAAAATAGCTGCCGAATGAATTGACCCGGGCCGAGTACAACAATTCGACGACAACGGCTATTTTCACTAATGCGAAGTTTCGCCTGGGTTTGCAAGAACGCCCCGAGGAGGACGGAAGAGGCTTCCGGAAGTAGCATCGTGGCCCTCACGACATACCGTGAATGGAAATTGTATGAAATCGAGGAGCCGATGTGCTCGGCGCCGAATGGCTTTTCAACGACTGCTCCATTTTCTCTCCCTGACCGAGTTGCCCTATATGAATTCTAGTACGCCGATACAGGGACACTAGCAACTCCGAGATATCCTTCCGTGCTTTTTCTCCTCGTTTATGCCCGGAGAGAACATGCGTTCGCGTTGGAATGTCCGATTATCGGAATGACCTTTCCTGACTGACATATAAACGAATTCCAGATTTTTCGTGGGAATTAATCGGGACCGGGATTTCCGGTTCTGGGGCATTTCGCACTCGGTTTGAAATTGCGAAGGTTGTGAATTGCTGTCTTTGAATATAAGTGCGAGCAGCGCTGTGGGGTCAAGGCTCTTGACGAGGCGGGATTGTGTAACGCGTTCGAATCGACTGTCTCATTGTCATACTCCGTGGACGTCTCCTCGGAATTTCAAATATTCCATAGAATTCTCAACGAGTTCGGGCCGTTCTTCGAAAGTGAGAAATTCTACACCGCGGAATGCATATTCCAGTTGCCTGAAAGACGGTTCGGCGCGTAACCTGAAATCTTCCGAGATCGGGTTAGTAATTGCCCAAGTAACAGCGAATATCATGCAGAGAGTCTCGGGGAACTTCAACAATGAAGGTTCAACAATAACTGTTAGAAAAGGACGATTTTAAGTGGGACGACGTTATTTTATTATTCTTCACAAATTCAATGCAAAGGTCCACTTCTTTATTCAAAAACGTATCGATTTCACGTTTGTAATATGAAAACATTTGAACAAGCATTGCATGTTTTATATTAAACTTATCGCGAATAGTAAATTTCACCAGTTCCTGATGTACTATTTCTGTGCGTCATCAAGACAAAAAAGTAGAAGAAAAGTAGAAAAATATCCACATTTTCATTATTTATCAATGCTAAATAAGCGGGACAAAAAGTCTTCTTTAAGAGGCAATAAAAAACACTACAGTGCGTTTGTTTATTAACTTATCGTCATATTGTCATTTTCATTAACAATTAAAGTCTAGTATCCATCGCAATTCGTGTTCTTCCTTACCAGTTATTGATTCTCAAAATATTCAACTTTTCACGTTAACGAGCTTATGAAAAAGAGCCAAAAAGCCCCGAATAAATAAAACGCAATAAGAACACAGATTGTATCATCCATTCAAATCCCGTAACTGATACAAGACTTTATCCCAGGCTCTAAAGACTTCATCGAGTCCCAGTAATTAAATACACCGATACGAATTTCAAATCGATTTGGCTCTCGTCGATTCGTTGGAATATGAATAACCTTCTACCCTTCTCCTCTCTTCCCCTCCTCCTTTTTTTCCTCTTTTCCTTTTCTCATTTTTTTACTCTTATACTTTCTTTCATTAAACCTTTTCTAAATTTTTTTATCTTTTAGTTTCTATAATGTTATAATTTTTTAATTTTATAATTTCTTAAATTTTGTAATTTTTTCATTTTATAATTCCTTTTATCTCCCCTTTTCTATTTTATGTTCTCCCTTCTTCCCTCCCCTCTCCCC
>JABFQM010003656.1:0-11228 GCA_022816865.1 Zelostemma sp. ZL-2020
AGAAAATTTAGAATAGCGTGCGTTTCAATTTCAATATGATTCATAATGAAACAAAGATTTGAGGTCGATCGAACCAAACAAATAACAATTTTACATTTTAATACAATTTTTTATTCTAATTTCACGTACAAAATACATTAGTTTCGTCAGTCAATTAACACTTTTTTCTTTGTTTCATGAAACGTCGAGAAAAATTGACAATTTTAATGCGCCGAGACCTTTTTCGCGGCAGCGATTCCCATGATGGGCACACCGGGGCAATCTCTGATATCGTGAACCTCGGCATGGTTTCTGGCAATCTCTCTTTCCGAGACGCGATGATGACGATATAGAATTAGATTGCCAGCTGTACGTTTATTAACGTATCGCTCAAATATTTGGTTGTGAATCTTTTTTTAAGGGAGAAAACTTGAAAAATTTAAGACGCACATGTGTTGATAATGATTTACACGACCGAATGAAAATGGATGATACATGATAAAATAGTTTTATTCGTCACTCATTCTTGATGCCAATGCTTTTGTTCGAGTCTCTCGATTCGCGTCTTCAGTTGTTGATCATTAGTTCTACTATTCAGGAGCGTGAAGGAAGAGAAAACGCGATGACTTCATGGTATTTAGCTATGGTATGTGTGTGGAACCACCGAGATGTAGGTAGAATCTTGAACATGCATTACAATGCAAGGCTTGCATATTGTCGTGGTTTCTATTACAGTTTTTGCGTCTCGTATGTTAATAATCTTTTGATAATTTTTATTTTCGTTGGTGAAAAAATTTTGTGTTTCAACAATTTGAACGATGCATATTTCTCGACTGTTTGTACGGTCTACAATAAACTTGTGAAAAAGGACAAACGTCCCATCGCCTAGCATTGCGAATGAATTGTCTGTTTTATTGTGTATGCCATTAAACGTCGCATGTACGCAGCCATTTCTAACAATCTTGTTATACATAAAACTTTGCTTCTCGCACAATTCAAGTTCTGTAATCAATGCTCTGTTTGCTCTTATTTGGGAACCAACGTATCTTGTAAAATTAAATTTCATGCTTTTCTGGGTGTAGCATTGGCGGTTACTTTCAAAACTCAAATGGTATGGACGTGAGAAATCATTTTTTGAACGTAAATATTGAATGCATTTCAGATACCCAAGATATCTGCAGATCTGAGAATGTACTCCTTTTTCTGCGTGAATCATTTTCAACAGTTTCCCGTTCCCATTCTCGAAGGGAAAGCAGCTCTGACTCCATAAGGGTCCCCAATTAAATACTGATAAGGGTAAATGTGTCAAAATGTGCATGTTATATGTCATTGCCATATTTCCGTAAAGTATTTGTGCCTGGACCTGAAATTCGCGGAGTAATTTGTCAGCACTAGCTATTTCATCGCATGTTATTTTGTTTTGAAGAAGTAAATAAACAGCTTGAACCAGTTTCATCCAGTGCGCACTGTACTCTGGAGGTAAAGCTATTAAAACCAGTGGCATGCTAAAAAATAGTAAAAAATTTTCCCAATCCCTGGCTTTCCAAAACTTGCGATCTTCGATTGTCCGCGACAAATGCTCGATTTGACTATGAACTTTCATTTCGCGCAGTATTGCATTGATTTCTGTTATCTTTCGACGTTTAATTGAATAATTCTTCTTCCTTACTGTGAACCAGTATTCTGCAAATTTTCTAACCACCCCGAGCAGTACGCAATGCATATAATCGACGGTAAACCCATCGATTATATTGAAAGAGGACAATGTCAATAAAATTGATTCTACTTGAAATCCGTTGAATTTTTTTTTCGTCTCTACAGCTTGTTTGGCATAATTTTTGCTTGTTTCTTTGTCTCTTAATTGCACGTTGAGCCTCGGAGGATATTTCATGCATCTACTTTCATGGCAGTATTCCCCTGGATGCAAACACCACGCGCACCCGTGGCTACCGTTAAATAACGTCAGACCCTGCATAGGAGCTCTCGCTACCGAGTCCACACTGCAGCAAATACTATGAATTTTAATTTTAATATTTTTGGTTCCGATGTTGCACGAGATTCCGTTTGTTGCGAGGTCGTTCATATCTTTTACGAAATGTGTTAAAAAAGCATTCATGTCTGGTTTGTTTCTGCCGAACCACAAACCGCATAAAATTAAAGATTTCATTCGTACGTCAATCGGTAATTCATTTAACAGTAATTGTATCGGCCATATTCCGTTGTTTGAACTTTCAAAAACCAGGGAACCATCCGTATTGAACATTACTGTGGCAAATTGATTTTTTTCGTGAACAGGTAAGCTGTTACGAAATTCCTGATATTTTTTCCCGTCGTGAATATCAGTTCGAACACCAGGTACATATGGCTTATTCATAACTTCAGTGTAGTATTCGTGATTTTCGTGTAAAAGGTTTCTTATATCATTTCGCGGATCGAAGCTTATAAAAAAGTCTTTGTAATTACGGTCCAAAACGTCAATCTGTAAGTTACATTTCGGACAAGTTACATGACGTTGTTTGCATTTCAGGGGAGAAATATATGCATGACATGAAGAGCAAGTGGCGTGACAGGTAGATAAGTTTCGAGGATTAAATATGACGTCGACGAGATAACGCGTGTCAGGTACAATGGAACATGCAAATATAGAGTTTATGAGCTCGAAAAGATGTGCTATAGCGACTTGGGGTAGACTGTAGGTTAAACCATATTTAAGCAATGAAAAGACGATGTCTCCTCTACTAGCGCTCAAGGGTACGTCAATGACTTTGAAAAAGTTTTCTTCCTCCAAAAGACGATTTAAACGATGAAAATTGTCATCACAATCGTGCCTTTCTTTTTCTACGCACTCGGGGAATGAATCAGAAATCGTTGAGTCCGTTTCTTGCTGAAAATAACATTTTTTGGTCCGTTTTCATACTATCCTAATCTAAATTAGCGGAAGCTTTGACACTCAGTGACTGTACACTAATTCTTAGCGAAAAGTCGTTCACTGAATCATTTAGTGGATAACTTCTCACTGTGAATCATTGGATTTCCACTTATTTAGATTAAGAGAGTAGTTTTAAAATACAGCAAGAAGACAAACAATTACGATCTTACTTGTAAAATTGATCCGCCATTCATAATATTTTGCACGTTTGTGTAATGTAGTATCTCCTGCAGATCTTCGTAATTTCCCTGTGCAGCTTCTGGAATTTTCTCATATGCATTATTTATTTGATTGTCATCATGATCGATTTCCATTCTGTTATCTGCCGGCTGAACTTGATAAAAATTCTCTCTATCGGCAATTTCACCCTAGATAAAGAGACAATGATTATTAAATAGTTCATCGAGTATGATAACGACGATTTCTGCGCGTGTCGGTCGAATTTATAATAAATCGAATGTATTTTTTTATCTGTTGCAATCTCTTTGTGAAAGATGAAAACATTTACAAGCAAAGTAAGGTTGTGTCCCGAAACGAACAAGGGTGGTTTACAATTAAAATCGTCGTTTCGAGATATCAAGGAAAATTATCGTCAGCCAAGTGAGCTGGTGTACGCCCAAACACAACGTTAAGCGGCGTGTCCATGCATATAGATGAAAGTTTCGCCCGCCTTTTACTTAAGAAAAAGATGGAAAAATGTATGTTTCGATACATCCGGTTATTCTTTTTAGATGAAAAATAAATGCTGTATAAAAATTGAAGAGATATATTCAATATTTAAGAATTAATTATTTCTAGAAGAGCATTTATTATCACTGTGCTATAAAATCAGGGCAAAATCTTTCGAACGTAAAATCGACCACACGAATGGGACTAATATACCATCGAGAACCAATGTTGGAAGGGATTTTTCGAAGTTAGCTCGTACAAGCGAGTTATTAATTATTTAAAATTTAATAATTTACCGCATGCAAAATCGCGAGTTCTTATCGTGTTTCCAAGAATCAAATATGCTACACGGGGTTTTCGAGGACGGCGATTCCATTTTTGACGACGTAAATTCGAAAAAATCATTACAAATGTGCGTTAAAAAATTAAAAAAGATACGCGTATTGAACCTTGACTTCATCCGGTAAAAGGTTTGTCTACCTGCACAGCAGGGAGTATTCCTCTTTTTTAACACGGACGGCAATAATTGACTCTTCCTTCACCATTGTCGTATACTCGTTTGAACAATTTTGTGAACATTGTTAATTCAAGTTTAGCATTTTTTGAAAACCCTGAGTTTTTAACGAGTTGACGTTTTAAACGATTGTTTTACAGAATAGTTGATCAAACTGTTAAAGTTTTAACAGTTGTTTTAACGATTGTTTTACAGAATAGTTGATCAAACTGTTAAAGTTTCAACAGTTTGATCAATTATTCTGTGAAACAATCGTTTGAAACGTCAACTCGTTAAAAACTCAGAGTTTTCAAAAAATGCTAAACTTGTATCAACAATGTTCACAAAATTGTTCAAACGAGTATACGACAATGGTGAAGGAAGAGTCGGGGAATACTCCCTGCTGTGCAGGCAGGCATACCTTTTACGGGATGAAGTCACGGTTCAATACGCTTATCTTTTTCAATTTTTTAACGCACATTTGGAATGGTTTTTTCGAATTCACGACGTCAAAAATGGAATCGCCGTCCTCGAAAACCCCGTGCAGTATATTCGATTCTTGGAAACACGATAAGAACTCGCGATTTTGCATGCGGTCAGTTATTAAATTTCGAATAATTAATAACTCACTTATACTAGCTAACTTCGAAAAATCCCTTCCAACATTGGTTCTCGGTAGTATATTGGTCCTATTCGTGTGGCCGATTTTATGTTTAAAATTTTTTTTTCTTTCTGTTTTTGTTGTTTTTTTTTGTTTTTGTTTTTCTTGTTTTGTTTTCGTTTTTTTGGTTTCTTTTGTTTGTATTTGTTTCTTTTTGTTTTGTTATTTTGTTTTTTCTGTTGTTTTTTTGTTGTTTTTTTTTAAATTTTTGTTGGTTAGTATTTTGTTCTCGTTTGTTTTTGTTCTTCTGTTTTTTGTTTGTTTTTGTTTTTCTTGTTTTTTTATTTGTTTTCGTTTTTTGTTCTTTCGTTTGTTTTTGTTTTTCTGTTTTTTGTTTGTTTTGTTTTTTTGTGTTTCGTTTTGTTTTGTTTTTCGTTTTTTGTTGTTTTTTGTCGTTTTTTTTCTTATATTTTGGCAGGTTTTTTTTGTATTTCCTCAAAAACTAATTTTTTTCTTTTTCAGGAAATCGCTTCCGGCGAAAACTCCACAATTTCCCTACCAGCTTACGACGAAACAGCCCTCTGCATGGCCGCCTTCAAAGTCCTCAAAAACATGGTAACCGTCTGGGTCCGTGACGTCACAATCTACCGCAACATTTTCGCCGACAATTTATTAATTAATTTCTACAGGTACAAACCTACACCTACACCTAACGCTAATACCATCACCCCTAATCTTCCGACCCAATTACTGTCACCCGCCATATTTTCCTCCCTATTAATTTTTAACTCAATCATTAAACCGTCAAAATGTTCTTTAATGTTTAAATTATATATTCAGTTCAATTTTGTAATTGTTATTAAATTTTTTTTCCCATTTTAGGTGGCTCCGTTCGCCGAGCGCTTTGCTGTACGATCCCGCGTTGCGGCGCACCCTGCACAACAACATGAAGAAACTTTTCATACAATTGATCGCGGAGTTCAAGAGGCTCGGTTCCGTCATCGTTCACGCCAATTTTAACAAGCTCATTTTGTGCACGAAAAAAAGGGACGCGCAAGACGCGCTTCAGTACATCGCTTTCGTAGCAAAATCCATCGTCAACAAAGAACTCTTTCACAGCATCAATTTCGTCCCCAAAGACGCTTGCTGGCAGTATTTAATTTGGTTGGATTTGGTACAAAAAATTTTAATTTTTCAAAAAAAAAACGAAAATTTCAAAAATCTCAATTTTAAAAAAAAAGATAAAAATTGAAAAAATTTTAATTTTTCAAAAAAAAACAAAAATTGAAATTTTTCAAAAAAAAAAACATTAATTTTTTGCATTTTTCAGCCGAATTACGCGGGCGTGAAAGCGGAGTCGTCCCAGGACCAGGAAGACGGAGAAGAATCAGTAAAAAAATTTTGAAAAAACCAAAAAAAAATTTTGAAATTTTTTTTTTTTTTTTAGAGGGTGCAAATGCGCTGGAACTTGATGGAGTATCTTCCGGTGGAAGCTCGATGCCGGGAAGTTTTCACCTCCACGATCGCCGGGTACATTCTCCACGTGGGCAATCGCGCGATCCAAAATAAGGCCCAAAATTCGGGCCCCGAAATTGACGCCGATTACGCGAAGAAATTGATCAGCGGACAAATCTCGCAAACCTTATTCCAGTAAAAAACCAAAAAAAACCAAAAACCAAAATTTTGAATTTTTGAAAAAAAAAAAAATTTTTTTTTTAGGATGATCCAGAAAATTCATCAGAAGCTGCCGGAAACTGACGTGGTGCACGCGACTTTGGGGGGTTCTGGGAAGAAAAAAATTGTCCCCGCGTTGGAATTAATTAAAGCCATTTGCAAAGTATGAAAATTGGGAATGTAAATGATGGCGGAATTTATTGTGATGACGAAAATGTTGTAGGTTTTGTCTTTGGATGAGGGGATTGAGGAAGAAGTGTGTAGGATGAAGAGGAATTTGTTGCGGCTTATTAATGTTGGATTTTATAGCGATGATGCGGATTGGATGGATCCGTGTGTTTCGTATATTCTTCCGGAAGTGACGTGTCATCAGTGTAGTCATATCCGGGATCTTGATTTGTGTAAAGACAACTATCGTTGTGTGGAAAATCAGAAGTATGCGAAGCTTGAGAATATGTTTTTGAAGAAATTTGAGATTATTTGTAATGTAAATTTAGAATGTGAAATTTACAATGTAAATTTACAATGTGAACTTTGGAATAGTAAATTTACAATATGGAATTATGTAAATTTGTAAATACAATATGTAAATTTGCAATGCAAAATTCATTTTGTAAAATTTACAATGTAAATTTACAATATGAAATTTACAATGTAAATTTACAATATGAACTTTGGAATGTAAATTTACAATGTGAAATTTACAATGTAAATTAACAATTTCGTAATTTACAATGTAAATTTACCATGTGAAATTTACAATATGCAATTTCAAATGTAAATTGACAATATTCAATTTTCAATGTAAATTCACAAAATTCAATTTACAATGTAAATTTACAATATAAATTCACAAAATGAAATTTGCAATGCAAAATTCATTATGTAAAATTTACAATGTAAATTAGCAATGTAAAATTCACAATGTAAATTAGCAATGTAAAATTTACAATGTGAATTTACAATATTATATTTACAATGTAAATTTACAATATGAATTTTGCAATGTGAAATTTACCATGTAAATTTACAATGTAAATCAGCAATGTAAACTTTACAATGTAAATTAGCAATCTAATATTTACAATGTAAATTTACAATTTGCAAATTACAATGTAAATTTGCAATGCAAAATTCATGATGTAAAATTTACAATGTAAATTGGCAATGACAACATTTAAAATTGAATTAGCGATGTGAAATTTACAATGTAAAATTTACAATGTGAATTTATAATATTATATTTATAATATGGAATTTACAATGTTAATTTACAATATGAATTTTGTAATGTGAAATGTACAATGCAAATTTACAATATGAAATTTACAATGTAAATTAGCAATGTAAACTTTACAATGTCAATTAGCAATCTAATATTTACAATGTGAATTTTACAATGTAAATTTACAATATGAAATCCACAATGTTAATTTACAATATGAAATATACAATGTTCATTCACAATATAGAATTTACCATGTAAATTTGCAATGCAAAATTCATTATGTAAAATTTACAATGTAAATTAGCAATGTAAAATTTACAATGTAAATTAGCAATCTAAAATGTACAATGTAAATTTACAATATGAATTTTACAAAGTAAATTCACAATGTAAAATTTACAATGTAAATTAGCAATCTAAAATTTACAATATCAAATTTACAAGTTAATTTACAATGTAAATTTACAATGTAAAATTCACAATATGAAATTTACAATGTAAATTCGCAATGCAAAATTCATTATGTAAAATTTGCAATGTAAAATATACAATGTAAGTTAGCAATGTAGAATTTACAATGTAAATTAGCGATGTAAAATTCAAAATGTAAAATTTACTATGTAAATTAGCAATCCAAAATTTACAATGTAGAATGTACGATCTATCTTCTCAATGTGAATTTACAATTCAAAATTTAGTATGTAAAATTTTGCCTTGTAAATTTTTTTATGTAAAATTTAGCGTGTCAAATTTGGGTGTAAATTTACAACGTGAAAATCACAATGTAAATTTACAATATGTAATTTACATTGTAAATTCTCTATGTCAATTCATAATGTAAAATTAATCTTGTGAATTTACAATGTAAAATATAGCGCGTAAATTTTCTATGTAAATTTAAAATTTTTCCATTCACATTATAAATTATTAATTGTAAATTTACATTGTACATTTTACATTATAAATTTGCATTCAAAATTGCAATTGTACATTTTGCATTATAAATTCACATTGCAAAATTTTTATCGTAAATTTACATTTGCAAAACCAACAATTTTCATTTACAATTTTCATAATTCATTCAAAATTATTTTCCCCCATTCCAGAATGTCCTGGAAATGCTCCCACTGCGAAACAACATACAACAACGACGAAATCGAGTTCTCCCTTCTCGACATCTTAAACCGCAAATTAATGGCCTACGTCCTCCAAGACCTGCAGTGCCAAAAATGCTCCAAAATCCAAATGGTCAACATGAAATCCCTCTGCTCGTGCTCCGGAAAATACAAAACCGTCATCCCCAAAGAAACCATCCTTACATTCACCAAAATCATCAAATTCATCGCCCAAAAATGCAACATGGAAATTCTTCTCGAAACTTTGGATAACACCAAATTAATTCCTCGATAAATACATTCTTTTTTCACATTTTTTAATCGTGTCTTATTTCACTATTTACAAGGTTCCTCAACGACGAGTTTACTTGGCGACGGCCGAAGATGTCGTGTCCACCGGGGGGTCTGAAAATTGTAATTTTGATTAGAAAAATGATCGATTTTTGGGGGGGAGGGGGGGGGGCGGTACCGCTGAATTTGAAGCTCGGGAACTGGGTCATGTCGCCCCCGGACGCGCCGCCGTGCTGCCGGCTGATTTTCTCGAGTTCCTGGGTTTTCTGCTTTTTCAGCTCCGGCGAGAGTTCCAGCTTCCCCGACCTGAAAATTAAATGTTTTAGTAGGGTTGGCGGGGGCGGTTTCGGGGATCTTACGAGCTCTTTTCTTTGAATTCGCGGATTTTGTCCACGAAGAGTTTTTGGATGGGGTCGCTGGCTTTTTGGAGCGCCGGGGCGAGGATTCCGATGTTCCGGCGGGCGATTTTCGGGAGGCTGGCGAAAACTTGGGGGCTCAGCATTTTTTTTCCTGCGAAATTCAACTTTTCATTAGATCGAGGAAATTTTATTTTTTTTCAATCGAATGACTGAAAAAACCGTGGAAAGAACGAGAACTTTGCGCGTTTCGCTTGAATGTGGACGGAAATATCAATACTTCGCGACGAACACTGAATTATGTAATAATAAAGATCGATTTCGAGGTTAGGTTTCGATTTGTTTTCGTCATCGAGAACGGGACATTGTTTTTCGGGAATTCGATCGGGTTTCATTGCGGGAGATGGTTGTTGCCGTGATTAGTTTAGTTCCAGAGTCGTAAATGAACAATAATACCTTGATTTTCACGAGACTGTCAAAGTTTCACGAATTTCTGCTCGGAAAAATGGCTGACTACGACTGCTACGACGTGGGCGAATTCGCGACTATATCGGTGAGTTATTGATCCCGGAAACAAATTTTGAGTAATTCAAGACTCAATTAACAATAAAAGAACATTAAATACACCACATCAACTTCCAAAAGCATTCGGCAGTGAAAAAGCTCGAAATAATTATTGACGTTTGTAGTTGTTATCAGCGCTGCCAACACAGCGTCATATTACATCGCGAAATTCTATTCAAATCTCTAAAACTTACTTAATCAACCCCTGAATACAATTATTAGACCCTGAAAGCCCTAAACTCAGTAATGAAATGAATTTTCCGATCCAAAATCTCTCATGGTTGAGAAAAAAGTAAGAAATTTGGCATGAAAGTTTAAATTTCGCGCGCAGTTGGCGCCGTGGGCGAAGCCGACCAATGGGAGTCGCCGCCTCCCTCCACCCACGCACCAACAAGTTTCAACAGACAGTCTCCAATGAACCTCGGACCGAGTGGCAAGCCCCGGCAATTGGCCAGGCGTAAGAATCTCGGGAGAGGGCGCAGAACTCGTTCTCAGTTTCATTCATGAACCTCGCGACTCGCGCGACGCAGCCATAATATTTAACTCGTAATATTGTGCCGATGTGCGTGCGTCTCGTCACACGTGATTCCGTCGTTCCGCGCGTACCGCGTTTTTCTCCGTGCTTCATCCATTACCAACCAACGTCCGTCTCCTGACAACTGGCCAGGCGGCAAAAGGTATATACCTTCGTCATATTTTTATCCCGGCTCTACATCATAACCTCGACTCTGCCAAAGCCCGAAATTCGGGGCTTTAGCATTGTTTTTTAGCCTCATTCCGTCGTAATTAAAAACAAGTCAATTAGTCGCGTAATTTACGAAAAATTGAGGTCTTTCGAGTTCGGAGCGTGGCAACGCTGCTCTGGATAAAGTTGACTGTCGATGACGAGGGCGGGAGGGGGGGAGGGGGGAGGGACTCGTACGCGAGAGAAAGAAAGAACGAGGGGGGGGGGAGCGACTGACTGACTCGAGGAGAAACAGAAAAAAGACGCGACTCGTGATAAATTCGAAACTTCGTTATTTCTTTCGCGGAGAAAAAGAAGTCGATTGATATTGTTGCCAAATTCGTATTTCTCGCCTTTGCTGTGAAAAATGTCGGCGAATTTGATTGTAAAGTCGAGTTTTTCTCCCGAGTTGCGAAATGTACTATTATTATTATTATTATTATTATTATTATTATTATTATTATTATTATTATTATTATTATTATTATTATTATTATTCTGGGTTCGTCCCCAGCGTAAGGTGGAATTTTTTTCGGAAATTGCAACTTTGAAAAATTGTGGAAGGTATGTCCGATTCAAAAATATTATTATTATTATTATTATTA
>JABFQM010003657.1:0-11227 GCA_022816865.1 Zelostemma sp. ZL-2020
GGTAATTAAAAGGCAGAAATATGGGCTTCGTGTCTAACTTTTATTATCCGGAGCGGAAAAATTGATGAACGAATATTGTTTTCTATCGGGACGCGGAGAAATGGAGCGAAACTATTGGTTTGTTAGTTTTCGCGCGTTATTCGTCGAAAGATTGCAGACGCTGGGTAGACGCGACGCAACGATCCGGAGAAAGCTCCAGTGGAAAGTGCGCGCGAAATTATTTACGTAATCTAATATAGTCACGAATCTCGACGTCCGCGAATGGGAAACTCGATCGACGCATTTTCGTTCGCGGGGAAAAAATTGAAAAATGTTTCTTCCCCTTCGTTGGACTTGACTTGTCGCTCGTGATTAATTAATTTTTGTATTTGAAATGATGTAAGGAAATGAAAGCGAATGAGAAGAAAACTTCGAAACATTTTATTCTGAAATATTACGAATTATTCTTGTAAACAAATGTTGAGAATAAAAAGAAAATGGCGATTATTTGTCTGGAGGTCGAGGGAAAATTAAACGCTATTCGACTTTGATTAAAAGTATCGAGAACGTCGCGATTTTCTCGAAGCAATTTCAGTCTTATCAACAGAGCGTGATTTATGCGCTCGTTCGTAACATTTTGCCAACGATTCGTGCAGTTGTGTAACACAATTGTTATCCTTCTCAGCAAACGTGCAAGCTCGATCTTTCGGCGGAAATGTTTCAAACGATGCCGAGGAGACGACGGAAAAACACGAAAAGTTCCGAAGCGTTTCGAGCAAACGACCATTTGTCCGAAATCGATCAATCGTCACGTGATCACGCATGCGCATCAGTGATTCATCAACAATGAATTGGAACTCGCGTTTTGACGGATTTTAAATTTCCCGCCAAGTCGGAGAAATTGTTTTTGGTTGAGCGAGCGAAAGAAAAGCCGATGCTCAGGATTTTATTTAATTCCAAGAATTTTAATTCGGATGGATCCAGAGCAACCTCAAAGATGCGCGCGCGTACTTTTTCATACGCGATCGGAAATGCCGCATGAAAGACTTCTAGAACTTTCCGCGGGAGGAGATTTCAGAGCGGCGGACTCTGCACTTTCCAACGGCGATTTATTTGCGTGCATGGAAAGTCGTGGGTCACGTGGCAATTCTTTTGAACTATCGCCGGAATTCGTCCCCCAATGGGAAGTCAAAGGACGAAGTTTTCCTTCGAAATGTATTTCGGAGATGAATTAAAAAAATTATATCCGTTCGATTAATTTTCTTCATCGATAGCAATAAAATGTTCACCGTTTTATCAATAACAATTTTCTTTATTTAGTCCAACACTTTATTTTTAGGTCAACGGAGAGATATATAAATACATCGATAAAATCTGTCTTTGTTCATCCATACTTTTTGAAAAAAGGAAAAACCAGGTTATGAGAGACAACAAGAGATGGTTAAATTTAGAAATGATAGTTTTGTTGATCAATATATAACTCGGGCGTCTCCGAAATAAATAAGGATAACGTTTTTCCCCATTCTTACGCCTCGTATATTTCCAAAATACAATCAATTCTCCGTCTCACTTTCACACGGTTCACACTGCTCAAGTGCGACAAAGATCAACTCATCACGATTAATTACCCGAAATTTGATTGATGAATTGTAATCGAATTCCGAGATAACGGTGTTTAATATTAATTACAGAATTTAAAAAATATCAATGCCGATAAATATTATTATTCCTCGGAATATTCATTAAAGAATCATTTCATGTTATCATAAACGTAATAGTAATTATCTGAATGATCGATGGAAACTCTCGATCAATATAACCTCAATTTTTCATGCACATTTGGCAATAGAACAACTGGTATTTAATTAGTTATCATCGATTTCCGTAATTTGTTCCTTCTCCAGTCCATTACGAAGCTTTGAACACAACAGCGCCATCTGTAAACGAGCGGGAAAGAGAAACGTTTGAAGGCCGTCGGCCTGCCGGCCGGGCCGGGGGTCTCAAACGAATCAGGGATCGAGGCTCTCTGCCATTTGCGCGTCAGTCCGCGGTTGTATTGTTGCTCGGTGCTTACGTTTCGTCGGTGTGCACGATTAAACCAGTGTTTTATTTCACGAATCACCGCTAAATCAATCAACATGGCAGATACGGAAACCAAGTAAGTCTAATCTCGATCAATAACGCGCTTATTCCCCGTTCCGTCAATAATATTCCACTTTTTCCTCGTGAAAATCGCACGTCGAGAGAGAAACCACGCCACTCGCGCGCGGCAGCGTCTCTTCCTCGCCGACTTTTTTTCGCCTTTTTCTCGCTCGTTTGCCCGATCCCAAAGACGGTCCACCACGTGTCGACCCGCGCGATTACATTTCGCGCTTTTTTTTTCGCCAATTTCCCGCTGGCAAGTTTTTGTGGCTCGCACGCGCGGGGGCGGAGAAGGAAGGGAAAGGGGGGAGGTCACCACGCCGTTGCAAGTTTTTTTATAATCGAGATCGCGCTCTTTTTCCGAGGTTTTTAGCGCGTCGGGGAAACGACCTTTCGGGATTCTCGGTAATTTTTCTTCCTTCGTGACATGGCGCCGGAGAGAGAGAGCGAGACACGCCGTTATTTTGTTTCTCTTCTCTTTCCCTGTACACATCGACTTGGGCCTATTACAATGACCGGTAAACACAACTACATCGACGTTTCCTAGCAACTCTGTCGTGTTTGTTGATTCTGGCAATTATCGGGCCATGATTTCATGGAAAATATCGGCCGCAATAGTCGAAAAAAAATACAAAACTCCGGAAACGAGCCGTTTCTTTCCCCTCCGCGATTTTTTCCGTACGATTATTTCGCGTTATCTAAAGATTGTCCGACCTAAAGAGAGCGGCCGGCGTATCGATCTGCTTTCTCTCTTCCTCCGTCTCCAAGCTATAAGTTGTAACGTGTTCGAACGCGTTTTTTTCCATCTTTCCTTTTCTTTTCGTCTCTTTCCCTCGCGAGAAAGAAAGAGCGAGTGAGAGAGACTATGAAAATCGTCGCGCGAATTCGGCATGCGTTCGTTCCCAGCGCGCGTAATTTGTGCAATGTATCGAAATGCGAACGGCCAGCAGAGGGCAATGTAAATATAACGCGTGTGTTCGCAATCTGTGAATTGCCGCGCTGAAGCGGTTTGTGAAAGCGCGGGCCGAGGGAGGGAGGGCTTTAATTCTCGGAAGGACCGCGTGGTGGCTCTGTCGCTGGCGTCCTATTCCTATTTCTCTCTTTTATGCCGCTGTCCTTTTCCCATGCGATCAGGGACGTATCGTCGCGCTCGTTTTCGGAAGAAACTTTCCTTTTTTTTCACGAGAAGTGCACTTCCTTCTCTTCCCCGAAATGCGAGATTTTCTTTTACCTTTCTTCGTTTTTCTAGCAATATCGATTATTCTTATTTCATTCGTTATTTAGAACAGCTTTACACTAAGTAAACATGCTCTAATTCAGACTTGAATAGTGCAGTAGCGTTTTCTCGCATTTCTATTGTAAAATATCGAAGAAGAAGAGCATTTCTTCACGGAAATAAAAATCCTTCGATGTATTTCGGGTTTTTCAAGCGCGCCGGTTTTCTTCGACCCTGAGTTCCGGCTTGCACGTGTTAGTACGGCGGGTGTTATGTACGTGTGCATTGGTGTACGTGCACAACCTGAGAATGCCGACTAGTGAATACTCATGAAAACATAAGTAGACGGTGATTCTCGTCTTCTTTGACCGTAATACTTCCTTCCCGAGTATCGCGTGGGAGAACGCGGCTTTTCTAAATCGATGATTTATTCCGATTTTTAACGATCGCGCTCGTTTCCTCGAAAAGTCACGGAATCGATTCGAACTTTTTCGAGGAATATTTATCGCGGGCGGAAAGGAAAAACTTGGTTTTCATGCTTTAGGAATTTCATAGCGGAATTGACTGAAACATGGAAACTTTGATTACTTCGGAATTACTCGGTACATAATAGGCAGTTGCGAATCCTTCCAAGTGAAACTCTCACGGACGCGAACACGGGCATCGGAGTAATATAAGATGCTGCCGATCGTGTCTCGAAATGACTAGAGCATTTCGCGCGCGTTTTCGTCGTCATATTTAGGCCACTGGCCCGTTTGGGGGATTGAGCAATGCCGTGTAATTGCCGGCCCGCGAAAATACGTGACATTGAGCCGGCAGGGTTGCCAGGCAATCTGGAAAATTGGGAAAAGTCGGGACGTTTTTATAAGTTATGCAGTTTTTCATTACCAAAACGGAAAAATCGCGGGAAAAACATGTTTATAGTTATGAAAAATTGAGATAATGTTGAAGATTTTTGGGTTTTCTCGTAATTTTGGGTCGACTTTTAAGTATTTTTTATTTAATCTGGAAAACTGGGAAAATTTAGGGCGTTTTTTCCGGGTTTTATTAGAAATTATGAGCAGTTGCAAAAACATGTGCATAATTATGAAAAATTTCGATGATTTTGGAGGCTTTTTGAATTTTCTCGTAATGTTGGGTTGACTTTTCCAAATTTTTTGGAAATTCTTTGTATTTTTCGCATTATTTCGTTTGTAGAAATTTTCGTTTGAATCGAGGAATATCTTCATAATTTATAGCATCTTTTATCGAAAAAATCATTACAGTAAATTGCAAAAATCCATAAAATGTTTAGTATTCATAGGAATTCCACAAAAATTATAAAAATTACACGGTACATATAAACAGAACAAATTGTTATGGGATTTTGATACTTTTGGTATGCTTTTGTAATTTGTAATGTCTGCAGGTTTTTTTGCAATTTTTTAATAGTGTTTGTTTATTTTTGGTTTATAATACAAAAAATATTACAAAACATTGCAATTTAATACTTTTTTTCCACGAATTACTAAATTCCACCCAAGTACAAAAAAATTGTCCCAGTTTTTCATACTTTTTATAATTTTTTATACCAATTTCCATAATTTCGAAGAATTTTATAAATGGATTGATAATTTAAATGAAAACTTTTTCAATGCAATATAAACTGATTTCCAAAATAAAATATTTATTTATAAAATTCATTAAATCGCTCAGAAAAAAACCTTCAACCTTCTCCAATCACATATTTCACTTGATTACCAAAACTTTTCCTCAAACCTTCGCATGAATAATGAATTTCTCATTGCAGGGTCGAAAGCGAATCCAAAGTAGTGAGCACGCCTGAGAAGAAGGTCGTGGAGGACGAGAAAAAGGTCGTCGAGGAGGTCGACGAAGATTCCAAATCGTCGGAGAATGGCGTCGAATCGGAAGTAGTCAAAGAGAACGGCACATCCGAGGAAAAAGAGAAGAAGGAGGTCAAGGAACCAGAAACTGCCAAAAATGGTGACGCCAAAGGTAACACCGAAAATAAGATTGAAAAAATTGTAGAATCAAGTCAGAGAATCGATGAAATAAAAAATCCATGTTTTCAGGAGATAAAGTCGATGCCTGTTGTATAAAGAGGAAATCAGTTGCTGCTGACGTGACCGACAGTGTCGTGGTGGATGGAGCCAGTCCTGAAAAGAAGGCGAAGCTCGAGGAGAAGCCAGTTGAAGCCGAGAGCAACGGCGACGCGGCGGAGGCAAAGGCCTAACTCTGTAGTCCTCGCATCCTTAGACCTTAACATTATAGACACAGTTTTACCATCTACGCGTGAAATCAGATATCGACATGAATCATCCGTGGCATCGATGAGAGATGAGAGTGTCCATGGAAACAAATTTCTCAACATTTAATTATTACTTCATGATTGCGTTTTCGTGTTGAGAATGAAACGTGTGTATGTTTTGCATCATATCTTGACAGTGGTGTTGCACTGTTGTTGATTTTGCACTTGCGCATTCATTGAAAATAAATTGCAAAATTACCAAAAAAACATGTCGCGCATACACACACAACACTTACTCTTTTCTTTCTATTATCACTTTAATTACTTTTTAAAATAAGAACGAATGCGAGACCTGTTCGAAACGATAAGTTTTCGTAATTTGGAAAGTCGCGAGGAAACGAGATTTTGACTTGACTTGTATTCACCGCAGATATATTTGATAAGTTGTATTATCAGTAAAAACTTGTATACATTCCTATACAAAATTTCATCATCGATAAATAGTTGTTCTTTTCTTTTTCGTTTTAGAAACAATTTGTAAAGCGAAGCGTTGTTTGGTGCTGACTTATAGCAATTTCGTCGCGAAACGACGCTCCGTTCATATATTTTATCCGTGAACCTGCTTCTAGTTTCAATGATTCGGTAATTTTTATTTTAACGTGTAACTTGAAAATGTCAAATATATCTGATTCCCGAAATGGGATTTAATTTCATAAAACCTGCTTTCCTGCGTTTTTTTCACTTTGGAGTTCAAAGGGAGTCGTTCGGAGCAAGATATACATAATTTTTGTTTTCATTACTTGTAACTTTGTCGCTTGATTTTCTAACACTGAGGTGATTGCATTTATGTGAAGTGTTGCTTTGTTTTAGCAAAAAAAGGGAATAATTTATAGTGACAAATATGTCTGTGAAGGCAGGGAGAATATTCATCTGACATATGAATTGTAGTTTAGGTATGGAATCAATGCAAGAGAAAACAAACCGCACCAAATTGCCATCTCTCGTGTCGAAATTTTTTGCGAACCGCTAGTGTAAGACTGTCGTACAAAATGAATATGTAACCGGAAACTAAACAGACTTCAGGACAAAATATGTTATAAAACTAACACTTAGAGAGTAAACGTTACAAACTAATGAAAGATGTACATGTACAGGATAATATATATTGTGTAATTCGATGTGTTTGCTGCTCCAGATTTCTGAAAATTATAAAAGTGGTTCTCCAAGATGGCAATAAATTCATTCATTCTCATTTGTTTCTATCTTGTTCCAATTTTTACACTAAAGAAGATACTCCGAAGCAGGTAAAAAATCAAACCACAGAAATTCTCCAATCGCTCCTTTATCACAAGTACCTAAATAAATAATTCCGTCCGCAGTAACAATTTCATTGAAAAATTCCCAACAAAGTTCAACATTTGTAAACGATTTTCTCAAATTATGTTTCTACACCCAGATACAAATCTAATTTACAAGTCTCGATTCGATTCCACCCTTGAGGTATCATTGGACCCGCTTTGCCTCGAGAACATTTCTAAATTTCTTCGATCCAAAGAATTGATTCCAAAAGTTCTAGCTTCGGACTGCATCGGCGAATTTAACGGGTGCGGATTGTTCTGCAGATTCGCGTATCTGGAAACAATGTTTGCTATGGACTCGACGGACCTTCCAAGATGAGGCGTCGTGTTCAAATTTAGATACGGAGCAAATCTGTTCTGGACAAGTTGCCGACTCAGCAGCATTCTCTCAGCATTTCGTCGACCGCTGGAGGATTCCAAATTAGAAGATGTGGTCGATTGTTGTCTCAACCTAGAACTCATCGAGCGTAATCTATGAAGGGTCGCATCCCTACGTGCCAGGAACCGGTCCCTCGCGCGGGTCCAGGAGGCAGTGTCCGCCTGAAGATCGGAGTACATTTCCAGAAAGTTTTGCGCATTCGTGATCCTCGACAGGATCGAATAGTTTGGCCTGGTGCGAGAGTTGTTCAAATCCTCGCTCGAGAACAAACTCGGGTTCTGATTTCGAACTAGGGGTTGAACCTGTTGAGTTCCCGGGCCTAAAAATGAACGAAACATGTGATTTCCATTTCAAGTATTGGTTTTAGGGAGGGACCTGAGGTTTGTACCTCGTGCTACCAGCCAGTTTCTGTTTCGAGCGCTTCCCTGTCGGCCATTATTTCCCGTCGTCACTGATCTGACCAGCTGCTGCATATGCCGCCTGTCCTCGATCATTTCCCTTATCGACCGTACCAGATTATTCACGTAACTTTCGGAACGCGATCTTGTGATTGGAACGGAATTGCCGTTGGTTGCAAAAGGCACGTTGCCGGAAGGATTCGAAGCAGGAATATGACCTGGTGCATTGTTCGCGATCATCGAAATGTCGCTGCTCGAGTGCTGCTGAGCTCCAGGTTCCACGGGCTCGATTCGGTCCCGGTTGTTGACCTTCAAATTTCAGACAATACTTAGTTAATTGTAGGTTCCTTTATTTTAATTTTGTATTTTTCATGGACGTAGAGAAACCTCGTTATTGTAAGGAGAAACCCGAGTTCTCGAGTCGCTGGAACGTGGGGAACTCGCGTTGCACACCTGCTGCCGCTGATTTTCTCGGGGTATCAGGTGCTTGAACTTGTCTAGTTCCAAGGGCGTCAGTTCCCTGGAATCAGAGTCCGTCCTGTAAACCGGGGTTTGCCCGAAGTTCCTCGGCCGCGAAATCACTGGCGGGGTTTGTTGCTGCTGCTGCTTTTTCATCTGATGCATTCGCTCCTTAAACGAAAATACAAAATAGAGTGCATTTCCACTCCGGATTTGTCAACTGTCCTTGAGTTTGTACCTGCAAAGAAATCTGTTTGGAAAACTCGGACGAACCGAGCAAAATTCCGCTCTTGTCGACAGTCTTCTTTTCTTCCTTTTCTTCCTCCTCCTTTTCCTCGTTCATTGAGATTTCGGGAACGACTTGCTCTTCTTCTTTGATCATCGAAGGCACTTTGAAAGTTGCTATTATCGATCCTAAAGAGTCCAGAACATTCTCAGCCGTGAGTCGTTTGCTTGGTTGCAGAACCAAAAGGTTCCTTATCAACGACGTCGTTCCTTCCGAGACTCGTTTATCGCTGAAAAATCATCGACAATGTCAAACAAAAATCGAGAGAAAAACAAAATGGAAAACTAGTATATGCTACTTTGGTATGTGGTAATTGGCAGCTTTAATCTTATTGAACAACTGCGTGGGGGTGCTGTCGTAAAATGGAAACTGTCCATAGAGCATTGTAAAAAGCACGACCCCGAGAGCCCACATGTCAGAGGGTTTTCCCAAATAAGGTTTTCCGCACAAAACGTCGGGCGATATGTAAGCCGGAGAACCCCGTTGATCCTTCAGCAAGTCGTTTTCGCTGGCCAAGTATTTTCCCAGGCAGAAGTTCGTTATCGTCACCTGAAAACCACGTTTCATCAGTTCCATTCTCATTTCCCAGATTTCCCATCGCTACCTTTCGTGTTCTCCGATTGAGAACCAAATTCCCCAGCTTCAGGTCCCTGTGCACGATGTTCCTCTTATGCAAGCACGCGACGATTCTCACGGTGTCGAAAAAAATGACAAGGGTCTCTTTCTCCGACAGCTTTTTTTCCTTGATCACGTGGTGCTGCAGATTCAGCAGTTCCTCGTTCCTAGGGTTCAAATCGTGGGAGGTTAAACAGTCCAGGACCAGGCACAACCGCTGCCGAATTTTCCCAGTGTAGATCGAACCCGAGGTCCCTGGTTTCTCCTCCAAAGCATAATCCTGGAAACAAAATCATAATTTGAATACATGCGAATCGCTTCAAAGTCCGGCGATTTTACTTTGAAAAATCCGTGATGGTGAACAACTCCGTCTTGGTTCTTTAACAAACTCAGTAGAGAATATTCTGCGTGGAGCAGCATTTTTCCCTGGCGATCGTCCTGGGCCTCGTTTTCCGGTTTGCTTTTCAAGGCCAAAATTTTGACGGTGAAATATCGATCGGTTCCGGATCGCCTCGCTAAACATTGCACGATGCTTTTGACGGGGGAACTGCCGATTAAAGGACCCAGTAAATAAGGCCCCGCTTTTTTAACGTCTTTTGGTGAAACCGGGGTCCCCGATTTTGGGACCTCGAGTTTCGACATCGCGGGCTTTAGAGCGCAGTTCGAGGTCTCGATCTCGGGGGCGAAATCCATTTCGGGAGAAATTTCGATGTAGTCCGAGACTCCGACGGTGGAGCTGAGGAAATTGGTCTCGCTCTCGGAGTAAATCAGAGCAGTGGGAAGCTGCTGTTGACTCGTGCTCGGCCCCGAAACATCCATCGACTCGAAATTGTCGGTCGAAAAAACTGACGAAATTGCCAGATCCATAGCGTTTCCGGGATTTTTTACACTTCGATTGATACGGTTTTTTTGACAGCCAGAACTGTCATTTTTGGATTATAAATGGATCGAAAAATAGTTCACTCGGGTCTTTTATCGGGGTGACATCTCTTTTACTGGACGCGAGTATTATATTTTTCAGGCGAGATTGTTATCTTGGTTGTTTTTTATTTTGAAATCATTTGAGGATGATTTATTTTTCGATGCTTGTTGAGGTTAGGTTGAGTTATTGTGACGTTTACGATCGACTTGCTTTCTCCTTTTTTGCGCGGGTGTTGAACAAGGACAAAAATGTTGTGAAGCTGTCTGTGATTGCGGCATTTTAATTTTACTGGTGCGCAAGCGTTACAATTTTTGAAAATTTTCCCCTTTGAAGTAAATTTTGACGTTTCGAAAATTATAGAAAATGCCAAAGACTTTTATCCTTTGCAGCCGTCAAAATCATTCTTAACATTACGGAAAAAAGCGCTCAAAATGTGTAAAAGTTCAAATTTTGAAAAAACATAAAATAAAAAACACAGCCTTGTAGAGTACATTCGTGGGCATGTTTTTGCGTATATAATTATTCGAGATAATTATTAGTTTGTCAGGTAAAAATTCAAATATTTAAATTTTGTATCAAAGTCAATGTTTCTTGAAATTTAAATCGCAATAACTCAGCCGAATATTAACCAAATATGTATACTTTGAAAACTTGAGCTCGTTTACTCTCTTGCTGCCGATGGAGCCTAAAAACATGTTAAAATTATTAATTTCTCGATCATATTCAATCGTAAACAAATGCTGGTCGAAACCCATGTTTTCGAAATTTCTCTCCGCGAGAAAGTTTTGAACGGTTGAATTTGAAAAGAACATTCAGCAAAAGAGTTTTTCTCTATCGTTTGAAGAAGTTTTGCACAAAATTTGAAATCGATCTGGACGAAAGTTCCAGAGAAATCGATTTTTCAAACAAAACGCCGGGATAAGTCATGGCGGCTCTACAGTCGCATTATTTTTATTTTTTTATTATTAAGATGAAGTATGAACACATCAACAAATTGTAATGAAAATAACCAGAACTGCATTCGAAAACTCGATTTTTTGGGAATATTTTGTATACATATTGTCAGAAAAATAAATTATAGAATACTGTAAAATAATCGATGTGGAGCGCGAAGAAAATCGATTTTTCGAGTTTTAAACTTTTTATTGAGGCGCCTAATTCATTGAAAACAAACGCTTTTCTTATTTTTGTACATACCCCGAACTTACCTTTTGAAAAAATGGTT
>JABFQM010003658.1:0-11221 GCA_022816865.1 Zelostemma sp. ZL-2020
GTGGAGGGGTAGGCGGTGGGGGGGGGGTGTGGGTGGTGGGGGGGGAGGGGGTCAGCGATGTTTTGTGTGTGTTTGTTGTATGTCACGGGGGCCACCGGGATCTACCCTCTTTCCCTCCCCCCCCCCCCCCCCCCCTTCCCCCCCCCCCCTCCCCCCCTCCCCCATCCTTCCCTTTTCCCGTGCGCGATTCTCTCCATTCACCTTCCAACGAAACGACAGGAAAAAGAGCGAGCGCCTTGACAATTCGGCGAATACGCGAATTCATCGGGAGACGTCGCGCGATCTCTTTGCTATTTGGAAAACTTTTTCGTAGGTGCTTTTTTTCGTCTTGTTCTCGTTCTCGTTCTCGTTCTCGTTCGGTTTCTAGGTGCGCGCATCCGGCCCTAAAGCAAGGCGAGACGTGGCGGATAATTGAGGAGGCGATAGTTCAAATCCGGGCGAAATTTCGTATTTATGAATCGAGGTAAGAGAGTGGTCTCTTTGCGCGTGCGTTTTCATACGTAAATTTCTAAGGACGATTAGCTGACACTAACTCGGTGTTGATTTTTGTATAAATGGTACCTTACATTTGTAAAATTTACTAAGATTTTCTAGAGGATTTTTAGAGGGTAATGAATAAGTAAATTTAAAAAGTTTTGGTAAACCAATATAGACTGACGACTTGGGTTTTTTTTGGATAGCGGTTTGAAAAACAATGTAACCTTGCAAAATTCCCTCGGTTCGCCGGATGCTTCGTCGAAGGTTGATTATCGTAACGCGTGAGACTCGTGTCTCCCCGGGAATGTTGATCGAATGGAATGCATTACCTGGGCAAAATGGCATTTTTCCGTGGAATGAAATTGTTCGTTCTTTGGCAAAAGGGG
Organism: Zelostemma sp. ZL-2020; assembly: GCA_022816865.1. Lineage (NCBI taxonomy): Eukaryota > Metazoa > Arthropoda > Insecta > Hymenoptera > Platygastridae > Zelostemma > Zelostemma sp. ZL-2020. The sequence continues at coordinate 864 of JABFQM010003658.1, forward strand.
GGATTTTATTATGCGGGGGAGCGAAAGACCTTCCGAATCAATTCGATTTCGATTCTGCGACGAGGAAAATGTGCAGCAAGAAGAAAAAGAATGAGGAATAATGGCGGCAGTACGAGAAACGGACGCGCGCACATGGACGACCGAGTTTCTTACCGAGAGCTTAGACTTTTTTTTATTAGTTGCGAAAGATCTTCACGAGTATATGTATATACGAGGTGGATTTATCCGAATAACGGTATATATTGTATAAAAAAAAGATGCGATTAAGGTTTAAGTGTAAACAATGAAACTCAATCTAATTGCCTTGTTTTTTATGCGAAATGTATGAAAGTATCGAGTAATAATTTAAATGGAAAACAAGTCGGGAGAAGACTATATATTAAACAAATTATATAATGTATATTCACGCGAGAACGACAAATCGACGCGGTCACAGAGAAATAATAATTAAGAGTTTAAAGGCTAAGGGAGAAAAGCAAAAAAAACAAAATACGTACTATTAATTATAAAAGAAAGAAAACGGGAGAGAGAAAACGGGCGAATTTAACGGGTAAGTTTTAAAGATTTTACAAAGCGTGTAGAAATACATACGTGGCCTCTGAAACACACCGAGTCCTTGTTGCACTATCTACAATCTTAGGGCATTTTTCGTAAGCTATAACTCGTACTGTACTTCGAATTTTCAAATCAAACAAACAGACGAATAATCCTCATGATAATTAAATTATATAAATCCCATGGAACGAGAGAATGTTTCATTATTCGAACGAGGCGAAAGAAGCGACAGGGAGAAAGCGTTTGAATTCGATTAAAGATAAATTTCGCGATCTCTCGCAGCTCCTTGGAGTTAAATGATTGCACTCCGAGGCATTTCTCAAAGAGACGGACTTGGGAAAGTAATCGAAGAGTACGATAATAAAAAGTAACCAAAAAAAAGCAAACACTGACAATAATGATGAAAATACAACAGACTCTCGATTACAATGCGAAACGAGGCGCGTTCGTAGGACTGATCGTTTTTTTACATATATTAATATAAATATAGCTATGTATACATTGGACACTATAATATTATTCGTTATGCAAAATTATTGATTAAATTTATGATCGGGAGAGTGGAAAGTGTTGAAATGTTGAGAAACAAAGAAATCGGAAGATAAGGACGAAGGGAAGAATGAAAGAATGAAAGAAAGAACGAAAGAAAGAAAGAAAGAAAGAACGAAAGAAAGAAAGAAATAAAGAAAGAAATAAAGAAAGAAAGAAAGAAAGAAAGAAAGAAAGAAAGAAAGAAAGAAAGAAAGAAAGAAAGAAAGAAAGAAAGAAAGAAAGAAAGAAAAGCGCTTTCTTCGTTTTACCGATTTATCGAAGATTCGCGATCATAATTCATAACGATTATTAATTATTAACGAGCGCATTCTTACGAGATAATAGATAAAAGAAAGCATGGTTGACGCTGCGCTGTTGACCTTTGTATCTCGATTTTCAAACATTTTCAGCGACTCGATCGCCAACTGCGTTTCTCGATTGTGCAGGAAAACCATGGCTTTGTTGACTTCCAAATTCGCTGCGAGAGGAACGTAAGACGAAGATTTTATCGCGTCCACGCACCTGAAATGCATTTTTTCCATCGGCAAATGTAATCAGCAAGAAAGTCTCGAAATAAAAAAGAAAAAAACCATGCAAATCCAGCTGCGAGCGTGTCTTCGATTACAGGAGCGATCAAATTCGCCGCGTTCAGGATCGTCTTCTCCGCTTCTATTCGCAGCTCATTTTCCAACTTTGACAGTTGGTCGTTTTTTATTACTTGATTCATAATATTTCCTGCCACGTCGTCCTGCAAGCCATCACGTGTTCCAAAATCATAGATGCGAAAAAATCATACTCGTTCCGACTCGTCGGAACGAGCCGTCTTTAGCAAAACATTACCGTGCTCATGTTGTACTTGTCTTCGTGGTCTATGTTAAGTTGGACCTCCAAAAGTTCCAAAAATCCTCTCTTCATTTTGTCCCGATGAGACAACGCGTAGTGACATAAAACGGCGTGCAAGCCAGCTTTGAATTCGGCTTTTTCCCTCATGACCCACTCGAAACTGTTGGCTGCTTCTTCCAAACGACCCATTTGAACGAACAACATTCCAATGTTGTGCATGATTTTTATTCTGCGTGTTTCATCATGTTTAAAAAAGAAGAGGCATAACTTTTTATTTTTTTATTTTTCGAATCGAGTCGCGCATACCTTAATTCCTTATGAACAGCCGGGGCTTGATCGAGAGCCATTCTGTACATTTTTATAGCCTGCGACAATTGTCCCATTTCAACGTAAACGTTGCCCATGTTGACCTTTAGTCTCGCGCTGTTACTGAACAATCTGTTCCTCGTTATTGCCTGGTACGTAGCTATAGCTTCCGTGTACAATCCGTTATTGCTATACTGACTCGCCAGGTTGAACAGAACCTTCGACAACAATCCATTCAACACAATCTTACTGCTGCGCATACAATTATTATTATATTATTAAGATTTGCAACTTGAGGAGTTACGCGCTTACAGCGAACGTTAAATCGACGTTATGACTGTCGCTGAGACTGGCTTGTTCCTGCAGTCGAATAAGAGCTCGTTCCCTCGAAGAAGCTTCCCTGGCGCGCTCCAAAGCGACTTTCGCCTTATTTTCACGTGCCGCTATTGCCGAATTTTCTATCAGATCCATGATCTTCCGCTCCGCAGACTTCATTTTCCCCTCCAATCTGTGTAAACGAATTTTCATCCATTTTTTTTTGTAACAAATTTTTTTCCTCTTTTCTCACGTATTTTCTTTGTCGGATTCGAGGGGCGGCGCCGGCCCTTTCGAAGCGTTGCCCATGTTCAAGGGATCAAAGATTTGACGGGAGCTGCTGGTGTAGCCCGCGCCTCGAACCGCTGTCATCGGACGTGGCCCACCGCCACCGCCACCGCCACCGCCACCGCCACCGCCACCGCCGCTTGTACCCAATCGACTCTCCAAATATCCCCTTTGATACTTTTACAAAAATTATAATCAGTACTCGAACAACAATTCATGCAAAAGATTCGATTGCTTTTTTCCTCTCTCGTTTTACCCCGGTTGAAGTTCCTAAGCGCATCGCTGTGCCATATTGTTTCGGTGTCATCTGCAAAGAACAGGAACTTTTGAAAATTCCAACATTCTTTTTCCTTGCAAAACGTATTTACTTACGATTGGTCTTTTCCCGTAACTCGTTTTAACCGCTTCTTGAAAAGCTTCATCTTGATCGAGATCTTTGGTGTTGTACATCAAAGGATAATCATTATAGCCGGCATACAAATCGTCATCGTTGCTCGTAGCGTGCATCATCATTATATGACCCGCTTGCGCCATCAGTACTTTTGCCATTTTTCCTTAAAATTACTCTCTAATACTTCGATATCAACGAATTGGTTAAATTTATTTTGCAATGTCACGTTGCGCGCGCGCGAGTCGTGAAAAGCGTGAGCGTGAAAAAGCGTTGCCATAGCGACGAACGGGTAAACTCTCGAAAATTATATACATACATATTATGTATGTATATAATATATAATACATATATAGAATTATTTATAAGATATATACACTTATCCTATAATTTATCTGAACAGAACAATAAGGATTCGCGAAAAAACGGACCTAATGGATTTTCAAGAAAAAGGTGACTTTATTCATTATACCGCATACTGACAATGGCAACGGCGCTTATGCACTCCAAATGTACAGTATACGAGAATGAGATCATCGACGCGATGTTTCTCTATGGATACATGAATCGTGCACGGTATACCCGGCGATTCTTGTTTCATTTCAGCCGGCACTCGGGCGTCATTAAAAAACGACCGACAGAGCTCGCTCTCCTAGCGTGGCCAAATTCGTCACTAGCCTTACGCTCCGGTTCGATTTTTCTGATAAAAAATCCTCGAGCCCCCGCCCAGCTTCACTTTTCCTTGTTCAGTGCCTGAATGAATTCTTCCAGTTTCTCCTGAATCTGCCTGACGCGTTCTGAAAAGACAAAAAAGCCGTTGCTAAAATCGAGCCTTTCATCTCAAATCCCACCATCCGAAGTTCCTTACTCAATTCTTCCGCTAGAGTGACTCTTCTGCCCGTCAAAAGCGTTTGCTTGATTTCGCTGTCCTGGCTATAGTCTTCCAACGCCTCCTTGATTTCCTTGTCTAACCTACGAGCCTCTCGATTCATGATCTGTTGTCTGAGAGCGTTCGCCGTCACTTTCATCATCTGCTGTATTCTCCAGAACAAAACTACATCGCTGCATTCCATCTGAACAACGCGATTCCATCAAAAACAACATTAACAATGAGCGAAGAATTATTGTAAAAATTATTATTGCAAAAACATGATTGGAATCGTACCTCGCTGTCGTGGCCCGTATGATACAAGTAATAACCCTTTCTACAATCGTAAGCCCTCGTCAAGCTCTGCTGCAAGAAAAACCGCCTGTAAACCGGGTGCCACGTTTCGCGGATCGATTCGTTGTCCACCTCCAGGCCGTTACGCTGAAGATTTTTCCTCACCGTCGTCAGTTCGTCCTGCGACAAGACCGGCAAATGCTTCTGCAAAAGAGGGATAATAAGAATAAAGTGCCGTTGTTCAACTTGTTATGATGATGCATATTTCTTGGGCGCTTGTGTGATTCGATTCTACTTTGTCAGCGTAGAGAATTTTGTCGAGCTCGTTTTTCACACTGGAGCGTTTCTGTTGATCCTCCGTTTGACTCTGCCAGTACAACCAGCGCTCTTTCCGACCGGGGCCCAACATGTCTCGCAGTATTTGTTCCGTACTTAGCAACTTGTCTTTCACCGAGGTCTCTAGGAAGCGCACGGCTTGATCCCAATCCCTTTTGTCGTTGACGCTTCGGTCTTCGAGGATGTTTAATTGAATGACGCGTAGCATTTCGGATGCCTGAAAAACCCAGCACAGTTATATTTCGACATTCAAGTAATTTTTGCCCCGTCAATTGTCACCTTTTCTTCCCAAGTGTGTCGCTTCATCGCCTCGGTGACGACTGCGTTTTTCAAATTGTCAAAAATATCGTCGTGGTCGGAGCTCAGCCGAGCCTGGCTCATGAAATTCTGGAATTCTTGCTGCAAACTTTCCCAACCGCTCTCGACACTTTTGGCCGGCAACTGCTGCTCCGCCCACTGTCTCAGTTTTATATCTACAGTTGTGTTGAACGTGCCTGTAAATTTTCCAATTTCAATTCTTTCATCCTTTGCACTTTCTCTCTCAAGAATAATAATCGTCGATCGAGTACCTGCATTTCCGCTTTGAGCGGCGGGCAAATAAATGTTCTCGAAAACGTGCATGCTGACCTTCTCCCAGATGCGGGACATTAAAACCTCCTCCCAGTGACGCGGCGACACTTGCGACAGGTTTACGATCTCGTCCAAAATCTCGCCTCGAGCTTTTTCGAAAAGCTCGTCGCGGTCGAGCTCACGCAGCCTGCAACCGTTTGCAACATTTCAATTAACTCGCGAAATTCATGTGAAAAGTGCAAAACACCGAGAGTAAATTACCTCGGGAAATTGTTTTTCCATTCCGTTTCAAGATTAAACCTCGTGGCTTTAAAAGCGTCCGCTTGTTGTTCCACCGTTTCTCTCACCATTTTCCAAAAACATTCGGAAACCGCCATGCTCAAGTTCCGCGTCGTCACTTGATTCGTCATCGCTAAACTGTCCCTGACGAAATCCACCATTAGGTTTTAGAAACATAATCGACATTATTTTGTACAGCGATTGTCATTCGTGTAATAGAGCTCACTTGAAAAGTTTCGAATTCCTAAAAAACTTCTCCTCGTAGTCCCTGATGGTTTGTATACTGTCGTCCGCTCTTCCGCGACCGGTGACCACCGCAAAGTATCCCAGCGCTTTCATTGGGAACAATTTCCCGGACAAAATTTTCCGTACCCTCTCTGGATTCGCGAGATTCTCCTCCGCCATGTCCACCTACAATTGCCAAGTTCGAAGGTCAAAGAAACCATTTTACTTTTTTTCAGGACAAAAACGACGAGCTTTCGGATTTACTTTTGTGAGAACGAAAATCGTCCTTTTGCCCGAAGGATCCATGTGCGCTACCAAATCGGTGACGTTGCTTCGTTCCGCGTCCACCGAACCGTCCTGGATGCAAAGAATAATGGCGTTTGGGTTGCTCATGTACTGCTGGGTCATCTGACGAATAGCGTCTCGCGTGTCTTCGGCCATTTCAACCGTCACCGTCTATCGCGCCACAATATATCGCGTCAATATCAATGTCTCCACATTTTCCGTTAACAACAAAAAAGACTAGTTACGCTGATTATTCCTGGGAGATCGACGAGGACCATGCGCTGAAGTCCAGGACCCTTGACCGTCATGGAAATGACATCCTGACTGACGGTTTTCCCGTTTTTCACACTCTTCCTCATCCGATACTCGACCTCCTTTCTCAACTCCGCAAGTTCCGATTCTTTCGTCAAGTCAAATTCCCGCGAACTGTCTTTGAACTGGGCTATGTGATAGGGACCTTCGCTCAGCGTCACCTTCACCGGCGCTCGCGTCATCATTTCTCCGCCGCCCCTGCAATTTTCCATACGAAATATGCAATTTTTTCATAATCATTTTGAAATATCTCCGTGCATTCGCACGCATCAAAAATCGATCGTCGTCACACCTGGGGAATATTCTGGCCTGGGCGATCATTTCCAAAACAGAAGTTTTGCCAGAACTTTGATCCCCGACAACCACGACTCTGGGCAAATGATCGGCGGTTGAATATGTGCTATCGTATTCGCTGAGCTCGTCTAAAACGTCACTGTACATGTCGATGAGCGACTTCTACGAAAGAAATGTGTCCATTATTGAATTGATTGGCTGACGGCGATTGAACGACGGCATAAAAAAGATGAAAGAGTAGGTTACTTTAATTTTTCTACTATTGGGTTTTTGATTGTGGCGAAGTAACATTTGCTTCCGTAACTCCTTGTTTTCTCGTTCGAGTCTCTCTATTTCACGTTGATATTTCAACTGCATCTGCATAAATTCATCTTGTATGGAATCCAGTCGTTGCTGCGACGATTCTGAGTAGCAAAAAAAAAAACAATACTCGATTAGAAATGTTAATTTGAGAAAACGCGGCGAAAATAGTACATACGAGACTTGTTTCGTTCGTCCTCAGCTTTTTCGTTGATCAAGGGTCGCGCGTACACAACTGTACTTTTTCTCATATCGTGTTGAACTTCTGTCGAAGAAAAAGAAACGTTACTGATTTCACGGCTTGCATTACAAGGCGTAATTTTAAAACAGTTTCATGCACGAGGTTTAAGCCATTTTCGTGCCTTTGCCTTTGTGGCTGTAAAAAGCAAAGAAATATTGAGGGGTCTGTCCCATTCGGTATTAAAAATTTGAATTTTCCAACGAATCGACGCTTTCAAAACGTTATAAAAGAGACGAAAAAGACGAAAAAGGAGTAAAAGGCAGTGAGGGAATTGCTGAATGGACAGACAAAAAAGAGAAAAAAAGAAAAAAAACGTTTTCTTCCACATTTACACACCTGAATAAACTCGCATTGCTATAGCTGAGATCGCGTCAACTATACCTGAACAGAACAGACCAAATCATATGTATATTTACATTAAACGTCTTTCGAAGGAATTTGCAATTCTTGAGCAATGTTAATGTCGAAAGAAACTAGGCGAAAAGAATATTAACTATGACAAGTGGTGTCGATGCTCCAAGGAGCAAAAAATGCGACTCACGTTCCGCCGAGTCCAACGACGAATTATTCGCCTCGCGAGATTCGGCAGCTTTCACGGCGTCTTCCAGTCTCTGATTGAACCATGATTTATATTCTTCGTACTTGGCGCCTCCAAAGTCTTTGAATCGTGGATCTAAAAAGTGTGCAATCGAATGAAATCAGCACGTGTCATTTCACTCGTACGATTCCTCCTCACCTAAGACTATTTTATCGGTAATGCTGTTCTTGGTTTCGTTGATGGTGCCCCAGAAATTTTCCCACCGCTGATTATTGGGTATGAAGTCGTTCATCCAACCCATGTCCGGCAAGCTGTCCCTCCACTCTTCGTATTTCTGTGGAAAACAAGAATTTATCTTTTCAAGTTTTTAATGAGAAAATTGAATTAAAATTACCTTCTGCAAGGTAACACCTCCGCTGACGGCGCCGCCGAGCAAGAGGTATCTCAGTTTCAAAGCTCCTCGCAAGAATCTCCCGACGAGCAGGGCATATCCGCGACTCGGCTGAGCGAGATACAAAGTTTTTGGCAGGGCCAGCAGCGGCTTGCCTACTCCGCTGCCTACTCTCCCGGACGTCAAGTTTCTGGACACCGAAGTCCGGGAAGATTTGGAAACCAAAAGGACCATCGGCCTGGAAACACCCCACAACCATTTCCCGAAGTTATATCCGTTATTTTGACGCACTTTTTTCAAGAGCAAAAAGTCATAGAATCCGTAAGATATTATATTATATTCACCCAAATCTTCCGCCGCGCAGAATTTGTTCCATTTCGAATTCGGGGAAGGTAAATTTGTCAGAATATGCCTAATCGGATATATATTTACATTAAATGTGTCAAATTGCGGAAATAAAAGTAAAATTCGGAATGAGTTTGAATCAGTTCATAATTCCGAAATGAAAAATTAGATCGTTTTGGGCTAGCACACGAATCTTTTAGCTTTTAGCAGAAGAAAATGATGATGAGAATTAGTGAACCACACACGCATGCGCGCGCGCTGCTGCCGCCGCCGCCGCCGCCGCCGCCGCCGCCGACACGCCGCGAAAAAAAATACGAGGTTGGGGGGCGCAGCATGCTGCAGCACCACCACACGCTGTCCCGCGCGCTTTTTCAAAATTCACTTTTATGCTTTGCGGAATAATTGGTTGAGAAAATCAACACCATGCGAACCATACCGCAACCATATCTGCATACACTTTCAACATTTTTTTTCTTTTATATATTCAAAATAACATACTTAATTTATAACACAACTTTGTTAACAAATAAAGTCACTTAAATTTCAGGACAATCCATAAAATGAAAAATACAGCAATCGAGAAAAGGAACAGATAAAGAATGTAATAATTGTGACTTCCTTTGGCCAATCTGAGAACACGCTGCACGGAAGAGGAAAGCGAGCCGCTTGTTCTCTCAAAATCTTCATCCTAAAGACGAAACATCAATCTCGTTTTAAAAAAAGAATCGTCATTGGTACAATTGCAATTGAAAAATGTACCATTCCTCGAAGCATTTTATCCTGGTATTTAACTTCCGTTCCAATGTCTATGGACAGCGATTTCAATGCATGAATTTTGTCTTTCAGCTGCTCGGTCATTTGGTCATTTTCTTCCTCGACGTAACTCTTGGACGTACTTGGCAAGGGCTCGTAAGCGTAACCACCTAAATTCGAGCCAAACAAATCCTTTGTGTTTAATGAATTGTGAACTGATTTTTCATTAAAGAGTAACCTCACCGCGCTCACCCGAATGGGATCGTCTCATTTTGCCTTTGAATCGGACGAGAGAGTCAACAACTTGAAAGAAACGAGGGGCTGGAAAAAAATTTTAAAACACTTTTTACACACAAGTTAAAATTACCAAAGAATCCATTTTTTCTCGATTACATTCTTAAATATTGTTAAACAATTGTGATTAAACAATGCTTAATTGTCGTCATACGTTGAAAACAGTGACGTGTCGTCGTCGGCAGTTACGAAAACACGCTTTCCTCAGAAGTTGGAAAAACCGAAGAATTTTATCGATTGCGAGTCGAAGATTTTTCTTCAAATTTCAGTAAAACTCGCCAACTTAATAATACTATATTAAAATGCGGCATTTAAAGATCGCTGCGTATTATAGTATTAAAAAAATTAGGTTATCATAATATCGCGTGTTTACTGTATCATATGGTATTAGTGTATACCGCACGTGTTATTGAACATCTAGCGACATCTCGTGTGCTCGGTACGCTTCCTTCAACTTTGCCATTATTATTAGTCTTTTTTTTCACAAAAAAAACTTTGGTAAAGGTCTAGAAGAGCTACTTTTGTCAAAACGCGTGTTTTGTCATGCAATTTTTTTTAAAAAGTGTTATTTATCGTGCAAAACTTGAATTAAAGGTGGGGGAGCATGGTTTTAGTACTTATAAATTAATAAAATTCTCACATTAATAGACGCGTGTAAGTCGCTGCATGACTCGAGCTGTCACTTTTGTCGGGTTCACAAAACTTGGTGGTAGAACCGTAGTTCGTGGCGGGAAATTTGAAATGTTCGAATATACCTTTTTTTTGGAAAGCGTTTTGCGTGCTAAAACTAGATACCTAACCTTACAT
>JABFQM010003659.1:0-11224 GCA_022816865.1 Zelostemma sp. ZL-2020
GTTACGAGCATTTTTGCACAATTTTTTCAGTCGCTTATTTTTTTTTCGTGAAGAAGAAGATGTTGTTACATAAATTATACTGGCATATTAAATGTAATTAATGACGTTGCGTTATAAATATTTTTTCTAATTCACCCTTGCATTAAAGTATCGATCCACCTTAAACGCGTTCAAATTCCCCTTTCACAGACAAAATCTTCGACAGCGAATTCCTATGATAAAAATGTGGCTCCAAAAGATTAAGGATGTACAAAATTTTCTTAAATGGCTGCAAAGAGTGCGAAAATGGCGCCCCGAAACGTAGCTCGACTCAGACACGGCAGCTTCAATCCGTAACAACGTCTACCGCGTAATTAATTCAGACCGGCTGTTACGGGAGAAATGCACGGCTGAAATGAACTGCGAAGTGAAGGAGGTTAAACCTCTCCACACAAAACACCGCGTTTCCATGCCAAAACCAAACTACACGCATTTCTTCCAATTCATTTTCCAAATTTCACCCTCGGACATGAATAAAACAAGCATCGTCGATTACGGAACATTTCCCATAATTTGCCATTTAGTCACGCTCCGTCAGGGAATAATAAACCATGCTACATTGCAATTTCATACATCCATCTTACCTATTACGCTCCGGTCTCGCTCACAGACGCGAGGAAACGAGTACGAATAGCGAAACACGCACGGAGATATATATGCAGCGCACTAATGTTCCCACTGACGCGTTACACGCGCCAACAGGCTTTCGAACAATACTACACAATGCTGTGGTTCAAAATTACGGTCGACATGATCTCGACTGAGTCTATAGCATGCTCGCAAATAGATGGAGCGATAGATATAGCGGACGCGAACGCGCGCGAGCGAGATGAGGCACGAGGAAGCGAGAGAGAGAAAGTGATAATTACATGTTTGCGGGTCCGCGAGGATTACACGCTACAACCGAAACTATAAGCTTACGAGCGATGCAGTAATGCTCGGCAGCTGTTAAGTGAATAGCCGTATTTAGAAATGAGCAAGGCGAACTTTTTCCTGGCTCGCAAAAAATCCGCAGCCGACCCAGCAGCGACTCTACGAAATCTAATAATAAAATGTTTGCCCGTCAATAATAAATAGTCTCGACATCCTTCCAACGCGCGTGCATCCGCCCGGTATTTATTTGCTCGATATTTCATACTCGTTTCCGCTGGCGAAGTACGAAACGCGTTTTCTACGAAGTAAAAATAAAAGGCGTAAATATCTCGCCGGGGGATTTCGAGACGCGGCGCAAAACGAGAAGCCTAATGTCATTATTTGTTTTCGTGTACGATGGAGTGTATTATGCTGTTCATTTGGAAACGTTTTAACGGTTTTCGGATTGTACGGAAATATCGAGGCGAAGACTCGTTGGTTTGTGAATGCTAACACGTGGATGGATGAATTTGTTTGGTTTTAAAAAGTGCAGAAATGTTGGAAAATGTGACAACTCGCGACGTTGTTGTGATGTTTGAACGTTGGAAGTTTTGGACATTTTTTTTATTAATGATCCGATTTTTTAATTAAATGACATTAAAAATAGCCGTTATCGCGCGAGACTTTCTTTAAAAACATCAAACTTGATCAATTGTTTATAATTAGCAATTAAAAACTAATTTAAAACAGTCTTACAAGTTGATTAATTATATTTTGATTTCACTGTGATGATTTTGTTTAATAAAACGAATTAATAAATGAAAACAATTGTATTTTTATCATGCAATGATAGTATTCTCGTATTCGTTTTCTTTATAACAATTTTGAGTTTTGAGAGCTAGAAAAAAATTCCACTATGCACATAAAGTGTGCCTAAACTAACAAAAATAAATTTAAAAATTCAATCATCAATTCCCAGAATGAAAAATTGATAAAACTTTGCCTTATTGTAATATTTCACGAGAATTACCAAAACAGTTGACAGATTAGATTATTTTTCATTCCTAGAAATCGATAAATAATTCTTATACTAAATAATTCCGTATTCAAAATTTTTTCAGCTGAGTAAAAACAACGGCAAAAGAGATAATAAAGATTAAAAAAACGAACAAGAAAATAATGAAAAAGAGGAAGCTATGTTTACTAGATAAACCATTTATAAAACGGCACTTCGTTATTTTATTACACGCAGTTTCTACAACTTCTGTACTAAAACATGTTTTCAAATTCATTTATTTATAATGATCTCAAAAATTGCTCGCATTCCTAAAAACTAGCCAAAAGTATTTTTAAATTTGGTGTTATCAATCACGTTATAATTAAATCGTAACGATACCGATACGAAGTGATAACATAAAAATATGTGTACAATAAGTTAATTAAAAAGCTTTCAATTTTCTTCGTCTCTATTTCAGTGTTCGATACGATAAAAAGTTAATTAAATAAAAATCTAAACCAAACATTCCTAAAACCGTTATCAAAGTCAAACAATGTTCTCTTGAAATCGTAACTCACAACCTAAAAACCCAAAAGTTTCTCCCTTTTCACAAAATCCCAACCTGATTTCCATCAAACGCGCGATATTTTTACGAGCATGATTTTAGCATTTGCCCAGAAGTGACGCGAAGCGTAACGCCGCGCTGGCAAACAGCGTTTAGCAACGGTTAGAGTGTTTCTGTTAATGCATAAACGCATTTCGTTACGGTCTCGGAACACAACGCTTCATTGTTAAATACATTATGCATCCGCGCAGCGCGACTTTATGCCCGCTTCACTACCCCCGGTGTAAACTTCGAATACATTTTTATGCCTTTTGTCAACGTCGAATATTGTTCCTAATTCCTCGCTCTTCCCCGAACAGCCACCGCAAACAAAGCTGCAACTCGGCGAAGAGAAAATTTTTCCATCGCCAAACCCTGCTCTTTGTTCCTTAATTGCTTTCCTCGAAAAACCAAAGTGCTAACCATTTTTATTGAAGCGTTATCTGGGACACGGATTCCCCGGTGCGTCGAGTTTGCTATTCCATTTTTTACGGCGCTCTTCCACGTTTGATAACTCGGAAGGTTCTTAACGCGACTGTTTGCATACGTTCCCTTTACGGGTAACAAACGACACGTGGCCGGCATATGCACGACACGCACGCGCAAATACTGCAGCGGCATGATAAACAAAAGAAACAACTCCCATGCCCCGAGAAAATTACAGGCATTTATTATTTCCACAAGTATGGTATTAAGTAGCACGACTGATTACCCGAAGATCCAATTAAGTTTATGGATACTTTGAGCGACCGCAGTGCCTTTTTTTCCCAGGAAAGTGCGCAATTTATTACGATGTGCACGACGGGGAAAAACCGCAGAAGAAAGTGCCAGGCGAACGGTCATGGAACGGTGAAAGAGGATTTCGTAGGGTCGTAGGACCGGGGATATAAGGCGAGCTTCGCGGTTTTGGTAGTCGAGGCGTTGTGGGTTATACAAATTGAGATAGTTTGTAAACCACTGCCGACCACTGACCTCTACGAAATGGGCGAATTCCGTTGTTCGGTAACGGTATGCAATTTGATTTTGTCGCTCGCAAAAAAGCTCCAACGGGCTGAATCAGCGCGGATTCGGTACGATTTCCTGACTTTTAGCCCAGGAAAGAGAGCGTTGTACCAAAATTGTACAGCATTGATGAATATCAATTTAATTCAATCATTTTTCTACACGCTTTGGCATTCGGTTTACACCAATTTTTATCAAGGTCGTGGTCGCATATTTGTATAAAGTTTCTACAAATTCGTGAACAAATTTAGTTTTGTAACGAGCGGGAAATTCCAGTTATTTAATTACGACGTGACCCAAAATTTCCAGATTGGGCCATTAAGTTATGACTTCACCCAAAATTCCCCGGTCGCCTACTAAGTACGATGTCCATTCCGAAAAATGTATAACAATTACAGCTCACCCACGTTTACATACAGAATTTATTCAAAACCAACTAAAAAAGTTGATCATCCTTCAACTTCCATCATTTCCCGAAAAGTGTTCCACTGAAAATGAAAATGATTCAAAAGGAAATAGAAACTTGAACAAAGCATCCCGATTTCTCCTTCATTTTCCGGGTTATGTGGCCAACCAATACACTCGCCCTCGGTCGCGGGTGTACAATGCTGATTCGAGCTCGACATATAATTTACTTGATAATTCCGCAGAGTTCGAATGCGTCCTCATACATATGCATCGAGTCCACAAACGCGGTGGCGCAGTGTCAATAAAGACGCGTCAGCGAATCGTGCATATAATACAAAAGTTCACGGTTGAGCACCGCTGCGGCGTGTCAACAGTAGGTTCTGCATTTGTGTGCTTAGTCCGTCAAATATTAGCCACCATATCGCTTATGGTGCTTGTTGAAGGAGGGCGACGACGCCGGCGATTCTGGCCAAAAGAGAGAAAGATGGAAGGATTGTATTCGCCAACGTTGCAGCAGGATGGGGGCTATTCATGGCGTAGTATGTTCGACCGTTCACGGGGCTGTTTGTGCTTGCTCGTCTTGTTTGAAGAACGCCGGGATCCCAGTCTACGCAAACTCCTCATTATTGCCAACGGCACGCACATATCGCAATACGCGCCCGTTACTGTCTCTCGTGTCCATTGATGTGCGTTTGTGTACACGACACAAATTCTCCCGAGCTGCCAATAACACCGCAAAACTTTCCTATTCAGCTGGAAGATGGAGTGGAGTCGTCTTCAATGAATACCGATGTCGGCAAAGCTGCTTCTATTGACAGAAAGTCGACGAGGATATTTTTATTCGCCGGGAAAAATTCCTGTGCCATTGACCCTTTCGGAAAATGGGAAAGCTGCCATTTTTGCACAATTTTTCATGACTTTTCCACCAATCAATGACTCTCAATGACTCTTAATTAAGTTTATCTTTCTGTTTAACGACGCTTCGGGATTTATCTTATCATTTTGGAAATGGAACAATCATTAAAGTCTTTAATTACGAAAAAAGACTGACTCACTACATGTTTGAGAAATTTCTCAGGACAATTGTGAAGAGGATAAAAATAGGCGACTCCTGGAATATGATAGACGTACTTGACATGTTATCATCCCCGGAGAAATCCTCAAGGGTGATCCCCTAAACGATTACGTCTTCGGTAAAGCATCCCTCATTTATTAAACGAGCCTAAACTCGATTCAAATAACCGTCACGTGGCCTTCGGGCTAATTCCAAAAGCACATTGCTTTCCATGAGCAAAGTTTTCCTTTCCCTCCGATAAAACTTTTCATTCGTTTATCAACTTTTCATACACAGGACAGATAAACGACCCTTTCACCGGAGTCAAATCCCTCCTGAAATACAGTCAAGCGAACAAGGGACGAGCATAACGTCCCGCTGTTTGTAATACAAATACGATTTGCTGTATCCCTAGGATTATAACCGATCGGAAGGAGGAGCTTATCCGCTTTTGTCAAACGTTTCGCGGAAGCATGATACAAAATGAATAATATAGTTAGTCATTGCTCTCCCCAGGGATCAATTCGCACATCGCACAGTTCAACGATCCAACATCTAGATTACCGGTATTGTTCTTCAAGAATTCAACAACCCAAAGATGACTCTCGACATTTCTTTCCGTTCCGAAGCCTCCAGAAACTCGAGAAAATGGACGCTTTCGTTCTGGATCCTCCCGAAAAGCAGCATACTTAATTCCTGATGGATAAATTGTGACAAAGCCTCGAAATCCCGACACCGGAAAAGGCACAATTCTCGCGTGCACGCATGCAAACGCAGGGCTGCAGTTGGTCGCGTGAAAAACGAGCTTTGCGCAGGGAAAAGTACCCGACAGGTTCCTCAACCGCTGCCACTCTCTCCTCTCTTGTCCCCAGCCATTATTATACCCCAGGCATGTTCTAGGAAGGGTCCAAACGTGACAATGCCGTCGTCGTTTTACCTGTCTCATTTCCACTTCTCACATCTCGCTTTCTCTCCCGGCAATGGGATTATTCCCGTTGTCGTAAGTTTACCAATCAACGCGAATGACATTATTATGCTCTGGAAATGCAGACTGGAATCCCCGAGAGACTCGAACCTCTCAAGGCTAAAGTTCATGAAAACGCGCGCTGCACGTGTACCAACTTCTTGGTCCTTACCCAACGTTTCGTTAATTCAATCCGGCGCGTCGAGCGCAATCTTTCCTGGGCGAATTCCAATGAACTCGTAAATTCGTAATCCGTCGAGTTGCATAAAGTAAGCGGGAAAGCGAGTCACGCTCGATGTCTTAACCGCGGAGCCAATGATTCACCGTCTCCTCGCGGGTTTCATACGTAAAATGTCACTCGCTTTTTTCCCGTGAATCCCTGCGATATCTGGATCCCGTCCAAGGCACTCCCGCAGTCACGGATTCCGCTCGATATGCACGCCGCGATAATAATGATGTCGGAGGAAAGAGCAAAATGCTTCCGCGCGTATGATTCATTTACGCGCGGAAGCTTTTTGGCATGGAAAATCGCTGGAATGAATAAGCTAGATTGTCGCGATAAATAATGCCAGTGGCAAAAACAGAAGGATATATGTTTTTTAGCGAGCGTTGGAAAGTTTCCAGAGGCGCGAAGCGCCACTCCCGAAATTTCGCTGGCTTGGATTTGATTACGACGTTGCAAGAAGAGCCGACATGGGAATGCAATCTTGATGAAAATGAAACTTTTTATAGCGCAGCAACAATACGAGATGATTTATTAAAAAGTTAAATCAGTTTTGGCTGGGTTACGAAACGAAAATTTGTAGCTTTCGGGTTCTATTTTTGGTTTTGTTATTTACTCGCATAGATTAATTGGACTTTCCCATGATAACGTGTTATCAGCGTTGATAAATTTAACAATATTGTTTACAATGATAATTAAGATTACAAAGCTCAAAATTCGTTAATTTTTTTCCAAATTTCCGTTTCTAATTTCAGTTGGAATGGGTCGAAATAATTTGTCACAGAAAACTGTAATTGAAGAAATGATAACGAAAACATTATTTTCTAAACAACAGAAAACATCGATTACTTCAACCCAGATAATTTTCAATTGTCATTCATATTTTTACATGAAATTAATTTAAAACCAATCAAATTAGATCAGACGTGAATTTTGAACTCGTCATTCAAGAATAATTTGATGAATGGCTCGTTTCGTTGAATATTCGTAATCAGTAATCATTTTTCCCTAAAAAAAATCTGTACGAAACTCGGTAAAACGGCAGCCAATATTCACGTACGAATCAATGAAACATTCAACGAAATGTACTACGCTATCATTTCCCAATCCGATAAGCGGACTTTCCCAACGCAATATCGTGACGAGGCCCAAAGTGCGTTTATCGACGCGGTGAAAATAATATTTGTACAGCTCTCGAGCAAACAATAAGGCCAATGCGATGCAGCAGCTTGTGTCAACTCGTTCAAACACCGCGAGTAATGACTCGCGAAACGAAGAAGCCACCCTAAAAGGGGAAGCGATAATCTGCCGTCGAGCTTTTCCCAAAGCTCTTTCGAGGCGCTTCTTTTTATTGGAGATGAGTTCCCTGGAAACGACGACCATTGTGAGCTGGGCGGCTGAAAGCCTGAACGACGCTTTTATAAATTTGTGAAAAAGGCGACCGCGGATTATTGTGCGCGATATATATCGCGAACGACGGTTCACTTTTATCCGGTGTTACAAAAAGCGACGATTACCCATTCATGTTTCCGACAAAAACAACTTCTTTTTCACCAAAAATCATCGCAGTTGCTTTTACCGAAATGTATTGTTAAGGTGGATCGATACTTTAATGCAAGGGCGAATTGAAAAAAATATTTATAATGCAACATAATTAATTACATTTAATATGTGAGTATAATTTATTCAACAATATCTTCTTCTTCATGAAAAAAAATACGCGAGTGAAAAAATTGTACAAAAATGCTTGTAACGAACAATTGAAAATTTTAACCGTTTTTTAAAAGAAAAATGTTTATTTCTTAGTTAATTTGCATGTTCGGTTATTTATATTGTTCACAGGACTATTTGCAACAACTTGACCGTGGCGTTTTAAAAAATATTCATTTTCCAAAAAGATACATGCATTTGTTTAGTAAGTCGGTCAAAAATTCTTTAAACAAATGCATGTATCTTTTTGGCAAATGAATATTTTTCAAAACGCCACGGTCAAGTTGTTGCAAATAGTCTCGTGAACAATATAAATAATCGAACATGCAAATTGGCTAAGAAATAAACATTTTTCTTTTAAAAAACTGTTAAAATTTTCAATTGTTCGTTACGAGCATTTTTGCACAATTTTTTCAGTGGCTTATTTTTTTTTCGTGAAGAAGAAGATGTTGTTAAATAAATTATACTGGCATATTAAATGAAATTAATGACGTTGCGCTATAAATATTTTTTCTAATTCACTCTTGACAAAGTTTCAATAAATTTCCCATCTCAAATCCTTTCTAATTAAAACGTTTCGTTTCAGGTCCTGGACATCACGAAAAACCGCCTGAGAACCTTAGAAAACGACAGTTTATCCCAATATTCGAACCTCGCGTTCCTCTACATGAACGACAACTTCATCCAAATAATCGAAGAAGCCGCGTTCGACAAACTCGTTTACCTCGAAGTCCTGGACCTCTCGAAAAACGGGCTGTCGACCCTGCCGAAAAGCCTCCTCGCGCTTCCCAGACTCCGAAAACTCTACCTGGAAAATAATCTCTTCCAAAGCTTCGCCTACTCGGTGTCTTCCCCTTTAACTTTCCTGCAGCTCGCGGAAAACCGGAAATTGAGCTCGTTCCCGAAGCTGGGTTTGTCCCCGGACCTGGCGTACCTGAACCTCACGCACACTTCGATAACCGAGCTTTCCGTGGACGACCTAGCTCCCCTTTGTTCCCTGAAAACCCTGGACATTAGCAAGAATCCCGTGGGAATCAGCGCGGATAATTGCGACTGCGAAGCTTTCCTTTCTTGGATAAAACTGCGCGGCATCGCCGTTAGTCTTCCCTACAAAACCGAGGCTTGTATTCTTTGTCCCAACGCGACGTTTTCCAACGAGACTTTGTCCGTGAGCGGCAACTGCACCCAGATTCTCGAGGTCAGGAAGGAGGCGGAAAAGGCGCGGACTTTGTGGACCACGATATTTTGCTTGCTCGGAGCTTCGGTGCTCGCCGTCTTCGTCGCGCTCTGCTTCATTCACAAAAAGAACAAATCGAAGCGACGCAATAAACTCAAGGAGGAGCAACGATTGTCCGCGAACAACGCTAATACCGAGCTTCTGAACAGCAATTTACAGGAAGGCACGTGAGCCTCGTCCTGAGCGACCTCAGCGATTACCAAAGCTCGCGGTTTGGGAGATGACGAAGCGTTGCTTTTGTAATTCGAAATTTATGTTGAATGGGATGTCGTGAATTCGAGAAGTTCTTTAGGAATATGCTGCCCGCCGAACTCGATTCCAAACAGCGATTTTGTTTTTGAGTGTTGGCGAAATCGTCGTTTGTACCCGATTTTTTATTACCGTATTTATTGTGCGTGATACGTTTGTACTTACGCTTCCATGTACGCGAATGTTTGTACGCTTGTACCCCGGATTTTCACCGCTAAGTACTTGAGGCGATATAAGACTGTTTGCATTTTTGTATAAATTCGACGGGACAATGTTCATCTTCCAGAGTTTTCCCGGTAATGAAGGCTCCGAATGAAATGAAAATTAGAGAGCGCATTCCGCGTTCATTCATTGTATGGAATAATTTATATTGTGCGAGAAGTGAAGAAGGAAAGGAAGTAATTTTCATCGCGTAAAGCGTCGGAGTACAAAAGATCCCGGTAGAATTGCTTGTAAAGTGCGAAGAAAAGTATCAGGGATGCCGAAGTAATTGTCCTGGGTTTACAAATGTTATTTAATCTCGATAGTATAATGAATTTATGGAATTAAAATTCTGGGTAATTAAAATCCCGGTAGATCGATGTACATTCTTTTTTGGAGTTGTTACCAAAACTGTTGACGTTTCGAGTGAATAATATTGAAAATATATAAACGATTTTGAAGAGCGCACTAGAACTATATTGTAATCGAAAGCGAGCGCGAATTCTCGCTCTAAAAATGGTAATCAAATTGGACCGTTGATAACGTAGATTAAACTGGTTGTGGAAGACAAAGTTGTGAAACAATTGGACACTTTTTCGTAAGAATATACGCGTATTTACGTCACAGAAATTATCATCTGTTAAACTTTGTACAAACTTGAACAGCTTGTGCTCTTTTCGGGAGAATTTCAACAACTGTATAATTAACTTCGCTAATCTTAATTTGTAAGGCCGAAATCGAGGCACTTCGTATTTCATAAGTTTATACGAAACGTAATTGTCATTTGTAAATATCCTTTATTACAATCATCGTTTTGTGTACACGTTATACAATCAAATTCACATCATAGGAAATAAATGTTTTCAGTGAAGGCGTCTCATTTTTTTCGGAATAATTAATCTTTTTATGTGCTTGAATAGTTTTTTTTTGCTTTCTTTGCGTTTGACGTCGTTTTTTTCGCTGCGAGGGAAACCCCTTAGCACGTTCGCTGCTACTCAAATTTCCTCTGTACGAAATGTATTAAACCGTGACCCCCAGATGAATCATACCCGAGCGGAACTGTTAAGACTTCTTACAACATAATCCAATTACACGAATTCGAATCAACGTTGATTCGCTTGATTTGAATAAAGACGCTTTATAATTTAAGAACATGGTTTAATTATTCGTGCTATAACTCGAAACTCTCGTTTATTTTAACTTTCCTTAATTTCATTAAACGCTCGGTTTTTTACTTCAACTTTCGGACTTTAAATAAACGAGGTTTACTGTACCGAGATCGAGGATTAGTAATTGTAATTGAAATTCCAATACAATTTCGTTTTAAAATCAACAATTTCGAGATTTTTTTTCGTTTTTCGGTACTTTTTATGTTTAAAACGTCGATTTTTCGTAGGCGGCAGCACTTTACGGTTTTCGGCACTTGCGACCGTTGATAACAGAACTGACGTTGCGTTGGTGTGTCCCGCGCCAGAGAGATGACGCCACCTACAAGTCGATTTTCGATATATTTCGATAAACCTCGATACCCCGACGACTTCAGGCGAAGGGGGGTGTTACACTCGTCTACCTCAAATGTCACCACCGCAAATCGCACCTACTCGCAAATGTAGCGGAGAAGCATCCGCAAATGTAGCGAGCAGCATCCGCAAATGTAGCGAGCTCCGTTCCATAAATGTAACGA
>JABFQM010003660.1:0-11217 GCA_022816865.1 Zelostemma sp. ZL-2020
GTATGATCAAAAAAGTTAGTTCAAGTTTTACCGATTTCGATTTTTGAGTTTTCCTCTTCCTCAGAATTTTGATTCATGATCTTTCCGCTTCGACGTCTCTTCACAGGATGGATCGGGGATAGCACTTCGATTTCATCGTTCGGCGGATTGACCAATCCCGATAGTTCATGTGTGGAAGAAACATCGTCACTTCTCGATCGTTTAAAAGATTGTCTCAGCAGTGATCCCGATAGTTGATGCATGGAAGAATCATCGTGGCTTCTCGATCGTTCGAGAGATTGTGTCGGCAAAAATCCCGATAGTTGATGTGTGGAAGAAACATCATTGGTTCTTGGTCGTTCGATAGATTGATTTAGCAACGTTGTCGAGTTTGAAGTCTTCTTCTGAGGCTCTGGCGATGATGATTCATTTTCATCAAATAAGTTGCTCCTACTTTTAGCGATTTTGGTTTTCGGGTAGTCCTGTTTTTTATGCAGTTTGAAAGAATTTTGCTTGATCTTCTCGCTTTTTCTACTCTCGATCGCGGGCCTTGCTTCTATCTTGACCCATTTGCTTGGAAATCTTTTTGGAGTCGAATTCAGATTGTCCGATTGGAATTGGACACGTCGTTTCCTCAGTTGTTTGCATAATCCGCTTCGCAACACCATCGAAACATTTCCCTCTGGCGACAATACTGGGCTTTCCTCAACTGGTTTTCCATCTGGTTTTGGGAAATTCAATTAGATTTTATCAATACAAGAAAAATTTTAATGTATGATCAAAAAAGTTAGTTCAAGTTTTACCGATTTCGATTTTTGAGTTTTCCTTTTCCTCAGAATTTTGATTCATGATCTTTCCGCTTCGACGTCTCTTCACAGGATGGATCGGGGATAGCACTTTGATTTCATCATTTGGCGGATTGACTAATCCCGATAGTTCATGTGTGGAAGAAACATCGTCAGTTCTCGATCGTTTAAAAGATTGTCTCGGCAATGATCCCGATAGTTGATGCATGGAAGAATCATCGTGGGTTCTCGATCGTTCGAGGGATTGTGTCGGCAAAAATCCCGATAGTTGATGTGAGGAAGAAACATCGTTGGTTCTCGGTCGTTCGAAAGATTGATTTTGCAAAGCTGAAGAGTTTGAAGTCTTCTTCTGAGGCTCAAGCGATGATGATTCATTTTCATCAAATAAGTTGCTCCTACTTTTAGCGATTTTGGTTTTCGGGTAGTCCTGTTTTTCATGCAGTATGGAAGAATTTCGCTTGATCTTCTCACTTCTTTTCCTCTCCATTGGGGGCCTCGCTTCTATCTTGACCCATTTGCTTGGAAATCTTTTTCGACTCAAGTCCAGATTGTCTGATTGGAATTGGACACGTCGTTTCCTCAGTTGTTTGCAAAGTCCGCTTCGCAACACCATCGAAACATTTCCTTCTGGCGACAATACTGGGCTTTTCTCAACTGGTTTTCCATCTGGTTTTGGGAAATTCAATTAGATTTTATCAATACAAGAAAAATTTGAATGTATGATCAAAAAAGTTAGTTTAAGTTTTACCGATTTCGATTTTTGAGTTTTCCTTTTCCTTAGAATTTTGATTCATGATCTTTCCGCTTCGACGTCTCTTCACAGGATGGATCGGGGATAGCACTTCAATTTCATCGCTTAGCGGATTGACCAATCCTGATAGTTCATGTGTGGAAGAAACATCGTCGGTTCTCGATCCTTTAAAAGATTGTATCTGCAATGATCCCGATAGTTGATGCGTGAAAGAAACATCGTGGCTTCTCGATCGTTCGAGAGATTGTGTCGGCAAAAGTCCCGATAGTTGATGTGAGGAAGAAACATCGTTGGTTCTCTGTCGTTCGAAAGATTGATTCAGCAACGTTGTCGAGTTTGAAGTCTTCTTCTGATGCTCTGGGGATGATGATTTATTTTCATCAAATAATTTACTTCTACTTCTAGAGATTCTGGTATTCGAGTATTCCTGTTCTTTATGCAATTTTAAAGAATTGTGCTCGATGATCTTCTCGCTTTGATGTCTCTTTACGAAATGGCTCGGAGATGACACTTCGATTTCATCGTTTAGCGGATTGACCAATTCCGATAGTTCATGTGTGGGAGAAACATCGTGGGTTCTTGATCGTTTGAGAGATTGTTTTGGCAACGTTTTCGAGTTTGAAGTACTCTTCTGAGGCTCTGGCGACAATGGGTCATTTTCATCAAATAAGTTGAGTGTGCTTTGAGCGATTTCGGTTTTTGAGTATCCCTGTTCTTCATGCAGTTCGAAAGAATGCTTGATTATCTTGCTGCGGTGTCTCTTTACAGGATGATTTGGAGATAGCACTTCGATTTCATCGCTTGGCAGATTGACCGATCCCGATAATTGATGCATAGGAGGAACATCGTGGGTTTTCGGTTGTTCGAGAGACGGACTCAGCAACATCGTCGAGTTGGAAGTACTCTGCTGAGGCTCTGGCGATGATGGCTTATTTTCTTCAATTGGTTTTTCAGCTTCTTCGGTGGTTGCCTCCGACTCCTTTACCAGTTTGTTATCTTTCCATACATAACCATCTGTTGAAAATTTTTTAATTAGATCGAAGTTGGTCTTTCTTCTCCCTTAAAAATATGAAAGTAAAAAAAGTTGATCTCGGTAGGAACAGTCGAAAATACTTGCCTGGTAATTTAAATGCATTCTCCAATATGTTATACAAATGCAAAAGCAAAGTGTCCCCTCGGGAAATGTCAGCTTCATCATTTTGTGCTTTTGAAGATTCCATATTTGCCATATTGATTTGCACCCTATTCAATCAAAAAATTTTATATTTTTCAATTTTTTCAACTTGGAACACGGTTTAATAAATCAGTTAAATTTTCATTGTACCTCTCACTTGATTCCAAAGAATCATTTACCCGAGAGTCCGGCATTTTGTCTATCAAGTCCCTAAATGATTCATGGCTCTCATTAGTTGTTTGCAGCCACGAGCTCGTTTCAGACTCTTCGAACAATTTATCAATTTTCGAATAAATTTTTTCTCGGGAAACACTGTTGTCCTTTTTTACGGAAGATTTTTTTCGCATTCGCGTGAGACGATATCGGAAGCTGTCTCGAGCATCGTCAGGACTATCCTTTGCTCTAATTTCATCAACAGAGTTGGAAAGTTTTGAGTTCGACGATGAAACTTGTCCAAGTCCTGTAACATCGCTCGAAGTTGGGACAATTTTTACTGGCTGCTGATCCTCCTCCACGATCTCGTTCGATAACTGAAAAAAACATATGTATAAGACACAGAACTCAAATATGTTATCAAAAGATTAGACAAGCTTTTTTTCTCGACAAAGCTAATTTTCCACATATTTACCGGCTCCTTCGTCGATTCTTTCTTCGATAAACTGGAGGTACTTTGAGGAGTTTCGTTATGACTCGCAAAGCCAGTTAAGCACGTCATGTAATCCATACTGCTTGTATTATTACGAGACTGGTTGATAACTTCGTGCAATGGCTTTGACATTTCGGACGTATTTAACCCAGAGTAGTACTTGGTTACCGAATCAAACCGACTTTTGTTGTTCCCAGTCTCGTTTTGACTCTCCTTTACCAAAGATTTGGCGCTTCCGCGAGACAGCATTTTTAGATTAGTCACAAGGCAATTATTGCTTTGGGGAATATTGGATTTTTGGACCAATCCGGAACCTCCACGTTGCACCGGAGTACTCGAGCTGCGAATCGTCGAGGGCGGCGAAAAGCAAGGAACGCCTTGACCAAAAAATCGCTCCATATCGATGTTGAAAAAACCTAGAAAAAATTATAAACAAATTAAAAATCATTATGATTCAATCTTCAAAAGAAATTTAAAAAAACATTTTGGTAAGTGTTTATTTACTTTTTTAATTCGGAATAATGAAAATTTATTCTTTTTCCATCGATCTCTCGTTTATTTAAAGTCGCTGGAAATTTGAACAATTGATTAATTTCAAGTCGAAAAGTAGCGAAATCTTCGGTTATGTTGAAAAAATCAAGAGAGTTTGTACAAAATAAACGAATTCAGAATAAGTGAGAGTCTACTGTATCGACACAGCTTTGAAGTTAGCTCTACAATCGAGCTTTACAATTGAGAGACCGTAACTGGACAAAATAATGTTTTCAAGCCTTTTTAGCAGGAATAAAGATGCGGATTATTACACTAGATCTTCAGTTGATAGAAAAAAAACGATTCAAAACCCTTTTTAATTTAGTAAAGAGAGATTTTCAATGAGTGACGCATCGAATGGACTCACAGCAACTTCAGACCTGTGTCGGTATTCTCAAATTACGCCGTAATTACCAAATATGAATATCGGAACAAGACTCAATTAATTCATTTAATGTCTCTGATAATTCATTGTCGCATTTTTCAGTTTTAACAGAACGTAGGGCGGGATGAATGTGATTTTATAATTGCGTTTTATTTACGATGAAAATGCGGATTACTAACCTTAAAATATCATGCTCGCGCGATTGCACGTGCTCTTGGTAATTTTTCCTCTTCCTCTGTCGTGTACATGTCACGCACTTGAATTCTGAATATTCCGTAGCTATTCACACGTGTTCACGCTTTTTTTCACTTATTCGACCGGCGAATGTTCGAGACCTTTGCTTACGTCGACCGGAAACAGAATGATCGAGAACTTGGATAATCGATTTCATTGATAAAGGATATTGGAAATAGTTTTCCCAATTCCTGAGCAGAGGGCGCATGCATGCAGACACGTATACACAAATTTCAACTGCAGTTGCTTATGGTACTCATTAGTGGAACAAAGACAGCAATACAGAAGTTTTGGAAAGTGTCAATCACGATTTTAGAATAGAGAAACACGTGAGGTAATTAATTTTATAAATTGAATCTTTAACTTTATGTTTTATTTTTAGACTCGAAAATACTATCAAGTTGTGTGTATGCACGTCGTTTTGATATTCCAGCGCAACACATGTTTTCGAAAAATTTCCCACGCCGGAAAAACGATGTTTCGCAGAATTTCAATTTATTTCGAAACTGTAATTAATTAAATGTAGAAAATTAAAATTGATTAGTTTAAAAAAACCTGAATCTCGATTACAAAAATGCCATTATCAAAGAACATCAATTGAGTTTAATTATCGCTCTGTACGTTCCTTCCAAAAATACATGCACTTTGTAATACTGGATTTTTTTGTTTCACTTACAATAATACAGGTTCTTAACTGATAACATAAATCTATAAAATACTAAACTTAATCGCAACTTGTGTCAATTAAATTTTCTTCGAATAATTTATAATTTTGTAAATGATCGACACACAACTTTTGATCTAAAGAACTTTACTGAACCCTTTTTTCATCGATTTCAGAATCTGATTCTGATAGTTGCAATTCGTCGAGTAAATAATTCCGCATGATCGGAATTGACGATTTCCTTCCATCACGATGCGCTGAAAATGAGAAAGAGTATTATATATTTCGTCGAGAATAATTCGAATGAAAAAATGCAAGAATATGCGAAATTAATACCAGTGCACATTTTTAGCACTGGTACATTTTCAGCGCTGAGAATGCTGAGTTTGTCAAAAGTTTCAATTGGCTCTGTCTTCGACCTACAATCTCTGTTGTCCGTTCCGACCATCAGGGGACTTGTACTCGATGTTCGTTGCGCCAAAGAACTGTTGAAATAAAAAATCATTTAAAAATACATCGCTGTCTTTAAATTGCAGAATGATTAACCTATGATTATTCAGTGAAGTTTCAGCATTGGAAAAAGGTTCATGTTCGAGCTGCTTAGTTGGAAAATCCAACATCGATTCCTTTTTCTTTCCACTCGTCACTTTCGTCCTGTTGTAGTTTCGCCCACAAGCCGGATTTTTTACTGTTTCTGTTGGCATAATCGGGCTGCTTTCCACCTTCAAATTTGCTTCGAACCTGCAATCAAAATGTGCGAATTTAATTAAAATTATCAAATGTGTAATGACAATTAATGCAAAGTACCATACGAACCGGGTTTTCTTCACTTGGATATTTGAGGAAAGTTTTTCAAGCGTGACTTCGCCTGTTGCTCTGTCGATTATCAAAACATATTCTTTTTCGTAAGGTTTTTTGGAGCCTCGAAATACGGTGAAAGGAGTACTAGCGTCGTCCAAGTGCGGAACAGTCACAACCATCGCGTTGTTGCTGCCAACGTTAACAATTGCCATTTTCGATGCGTCCACGCTCGCTGGTTTGAAATCGTCTAAAAACTCGATTTCAAAAGTTATAAATTTTTGCGATTTGTTTAACTTGGCATTTATTTTTTTGAGGACTAAAAATGATCGGAAATTTCTGCAAAACGTGTGTAATCAGTGCTACTGATTAACATAATTACGTAGGGATTCAAATGTTTTTCAAAACGAGAAAAAATTTGAGTTGGCTCACATTTAATTGTATGAAAAGCCGTGGGCTTTTTTCCGGTTAAAGTTGATCCTAATTTGACCTCGCGCATCTCGTTGCAAAGACCGAGACTCTGGATCATCATACTGACACTTGGAAGAGAAAAACAATGGAAAGTAGTAATGATTCTGCTTGCAAACAATTGACGAAGTTGTTGCAGCGCCAGCAGGTGACAAAATCCGAAAGTAACTCAAGAGCTGAATTGTTTCTTGTAGTTTGAATCTTGAAAACTTATAACATTTCATTTCCAAGAATGGAAAAATAACTGTGAAATGCTCGCTCAATTAAACGTCTTTATTATAAATCTTCACTTAAAAATAGAAAACGATGAACATATTTGAACGAAGAATAATTAAAAACGATTTAAAAATCCTCAAATCAATTAATTAAGGGGAACTTTAAAAGAATCAAAGACTCATACGATTCTTAAAGAGTGGTTAGAAAGTTTTAAATTTTAAGACTCCTTGTAATCTTTTACAAAAGTGCCTTTCATATCGATTAAAGTTATAATGTATAAAGTGCAAATGTCGTAATTAATAAAAACTCAATGTTTTGGAAATGAAGTTTCAACTTAATTAACCTGAACTTTCATTTCATTTCGAAATGAAAATTTTCTTGTATAAAAATGGTTTACAAACGAATTACATATTTTGTTTGAAAAAATGGTTTAGTTGTTGGCTGCGGGTCCCGCGAAGCAACAAAAATCGGAACATCTTTTGACAATCGTGTAGGAGTCGGACAAACTGGTCGAATTCGATCCTGCAATATCTGTAAAAATGTTACTTATAAAAAACCTGTACGTGAAAATTGAAAATTTTCTCATTACACAAAAATTTTAGAATTTTCAAATGACTTTCTTGAAAATACTCTCAAAGCGAGTATCTCACAGTTCGAGATGATGAAAATAAAAACATTCATTTCTCAAATTACCTGTTGTTCTTCATTTATTCGTTTCCCGAGCGAGTGTTAATTTTCGTCCTTGACTATATTTATGATGACTTCTATGGTGACTTCTATCTTATGATGTTCAATTTCCATTTCTATTTTCACATCATTCTGATGTTCGTCATTTTGATTCACGGAAATAGTTGTTTGGGGCAAATAATCATCCACGTCTGAAACTTCTTCTTCCACCTTCATGTCATCAGTACAGCTTGATTCTTCCGTAGCTTCAAATAAAGAAACGTTAACAATAAAGAAATCGGTGAACAATAAAATTTTATTTCACGTTTTTTCTTTATCGAATTCAGT
This sequence comes from Zelostemma sp. ZL-2020, assembly GCA_022816865.1. Classification (NCBI taxonomy): domain Eukaryota; kingdom Metazoa; phylum Arthropoda; class Insecta; order Hymenoptera; family Platygastridae; genus Zelostemma; species Zelostemma sp. ZL-2020. The sequence goes on from JABFQM010003660.1 coordinate 7,667, forward strand.
TGAAACTCGCGTTCTTCTTTTTTCACCATTTTTTCGAAGTTTGCTTCTCGCAGTTCTTCATCGAAAACTGTATTGGCTGATTGATCACCTTAAAAATGCGGTAACAATTTTTTAATAAAATTTTAATGATTTCCCAAAGATTTGAACTTTTCCAAAATACTTTGGATCACAACTTTGGATTAAAATTAACTAGCGCGAACAGGAACAGGAATGCGGTTCAGTATGAATTGTCTCGTGGTATTTGAGTTTGCTCATATTTTCAAACCATTTTCCACATGTAGGACACGCTCTACCTGCAAGAGCGGATATGTATTTATTATAGAAACTAGATTGTAAGGAAACATTCTACCATAAATCAAATGAATTTTTTTGAAATTCAACTTTTTAATTTCCTCCGAGTTTTGTTCCCGAAATCAAGGCTTTAGCAAACTTTGATCAAATTTCGTATAAACCGTTCGCTCAAAGTTTGCACGGCAATAGATCGCATCTGCGTTAACCTCAACAGAACGAATTTAGAAAAGTACATCAAGAACTGATATCACAATTGTTGACAAAATATTTTTTTATTGTGCACAATTAATTTCCTTGTAGTTCTTCAATTTACAGAAAATGTTCCTAAAACAATGACTTTTTAATAAATATAGATGCTTATCGGTGAAAAAAAGTTTACCTGTGAATTAAATTTAATGCGAACTTTTCACATAAAGTTCGATCAAATTAACTACAAAACTGCGCAAAATTTACATGAATAAGCAGCCAGACGCGAATTTAATAACAGTGTAAACGCGTGAGGTTGACGGAATTGCATCAAATTGTTTTCAAATGTGCTTTTAGAGGTTAGGCACACTAAATATCCCGAAATGATACGTCACTAAAAAAGTTGTTTTCAATTTAAAAAAACACGTAGCAATTTTGGGGCAAAGCGAATAAATATGCGTGATTAATTTTTTCTTCCGGAAAAATGCTCGATCACATTTTTCACAAATGTAACGTTTCGTTTTCATTGTCACCAGTGGTTGTGTAAAACTGTGTAAAACTCTGAAGGAACTGACGCCGGCGACGAAATTTTACACGCGTATGATGCACGTAGTTTCTTCTAGTCTTCTTGCATTTATCACTGATCTTTCTAGGGAGTAAAACAAGAAAAAAGTAGGCGCCAGTGCGCGGCGCGCGAAATTCGAAATCAAATAAAAGAGGCCTGGAAGTGCCGTCGAACATTTCTCATTTATTTTCAACATTGTCTATTCGCGTCGGACTTCATGGTCAAAGCCACTTGGTGGCGAATTTGCGAAGCTTCGAGGTGTAGCCAAAACTCGGTTTCCAGAAGACTTTTTGGCTACACCTCGATGCTTCGCAATTCGTCACCAGGTGGCTTTGACCCATGAAGTCCGACGCCAATCGAAACCGAATTGTCAAGTCGGTTGCCAGGAACTCAAAATTACATCGGAAAATCCTGATGTATTCTCGCATGACAGCATTTTTAGAATGAAATTTCAAGATCAATTACAATAAACATTCATAACTGTTATGACATTTTTCATTCAAATTCCCAAATTTCCATCTGAACACAAAAATTTTCCTTGAATTTACAGGTGGAAAGTCTCTTGAGATGTATTTTAAATTTTATTTTTAGTACTACCAAGTTAAATTTTGAAGTGCTGAAGAAACATAGCAATTTTGTTCATTAATAATTTTAAAAAACTAATACAAATAATTAGATACAGACAAAAATATTCTCGTTGTCACGCTCGATTCGAACAAAGTCACATATCCAGGTTTCTTATCATTACTATCTTATAAATTCGCCGCAGTCGACAAATAAATTCGATGAAATGCACTTCAAGTAAATTCAATTTCCAATCGTTGAAATGTCCTATTCAAAACTTCCAGCAATCCCGTTGAATCGACCAAACTGTTATAGTTCAACAATCCCACATTGCGTCATCGCTGTCAATCATCCGTCAGCCTTTTCCGCACGTTTTTATTGCTCAGCTTTCTCTTCTTAATAATCAAACGAGAATCTCCGTCGTCGCTATCCCCCATTGACATGTTCGTGATTGTTTTCGATTTAAACGTTCTTTACAGCTCCCGAGGTTCCGAGCTTTGTAAAAGGGAAACATATCCCGTAAAACCATTGACTGTGGATAACATATGTTATCGCTGTGGATAACGAGTGGATAAGACGTGTTATGTCGGGGGCAGTGTATAAACGCACGCGCCGTGTTTATAAGGGTGGTCTGTAAGGTGAATATAAGAGGTGAAAATAAGCAAAATCATCTACACCTTCGGATAACGCTATGTTCACCCGTAGATAGTTTTATTTTCACCCAGCTAAATAATCCCCTAGGAAAGTGACATTTTAATGAAAAGTAAAGGTGAATATAACAAGTCAAAAAGTGGAGTGATATTGTGAATATAACAAGTCAAAAAGTGGAGTGATATTTTTAAGTCGCGGAGTCAACCTGTGCGTAATTAAACTTGCATGCGCATGCTCTAAAGAAACCCAACCAAACCGTGGTTTAAAATACTACTACGCAATTAGTAAAAATTACATTGTTTCATCTCTATCAAATTGTTGTTGGAATAACCTTAATTTTTCCAAGTTTTTTCACTTTTCGTCAAAACACAAACCAAGGTTTGGTTGGGTTTTTTTAGACCGCGCGCGCGAAATTAGTTTATCTCGACAACTTGTGAAATAAAAGTATAATTCGGCAACACGAGCCACGTACAACCTGCACTTATTCCCAAGAAGCATATGATAGAAACAGATACAAAATGGTGAAAATAGCGTTATCTGAAAGTGTAGATGACTTTGCTCATATTCACCTCTTATATTCACCTTACAGACCACCCTTATAAACACGGCGCGTGCGTTTATACACTGCCTGATTCTTTTATTATTTCATTTGACCGTTCATTTCCAAAAAAACTCTAATTCATATTCTTGGCATCTTTAAATCATTTAAAATCCCATGCACTTCATTCGATTCTCTCATTTATTCAAAAAATTACGATGAAATTGAACAAAGATTTATCGGAACTAATTCGCAGCTATCTATTACCCCTGGAGAAGTGCAACCGGCGGAACACGCAAGCGAAGCATTACTTCGTACAGGGGATAACTACGTTGATTCGCTTATCATTTCATTTGTCCGATCATTTTCAATTTTGTTAAGGGATTTTCCCCCAATTTTCGGTTTCCTGATCTCGAGTACGCACAAGTTCGCAATGCGGGCGTCAAACTATTTAACCGGCATTTCCTCGGTTACCTATAAGCTTTCCGGTTTTGTGCGCGTCGTAGGAATAGAAGGTTCGACCTTTTTCTATGCGACACGCGCAGCTGCCCTCTGCCGCTTTGCGCACGGCGCAGAGTTCGATTCGTTCAGTTGCTCCTGGAACGCAAAAGGAAACGTAGAACACGTACAAAAGGTAAGGGACAACAATTTCTGGTCCTACTTATTGATTTGCCGGTTTTCGTGTCGCGTTATAACACGTTTTTAACTCCTTTTCCGATTTCGTAATATTAGCAGCTCGCGTTCGTCGTCTATACG
>JABFQM010003661.1:0-11219 GCA_022816865.1 Zelostemma sp. ZL-2020
TTTTTGCACAATTTTTTCAGTGGCTTATTTTTTTTTCGTGAAGAAGAAAATGTTGTTAAATAAATTATACTGGCATATTAAATGTAATTAATGACGTTGCGTTATAAATATTTTTTCTAATTCACCCTTGCATTAAAGTATCGATCCACCTTAATAGATTATGCTGGCTTATCGAACGAAATTATTCCTGTTGCCCTAAAAATGATTTTTCCAATTCCCTCGGACTACTTCAAACAAAAATAATGTTTCGAATTCAAATATCAGTATTTGCGTTCATTGGTGCAATCGTTAATTACGTCCAAACCGTATTTTATGGTCATCCCTCGCAAACTTTTTCTCCGGTGCGTGGATTAGGAAAAAAACTTGGCATCGTTTATTAAGGGAGGGCGATAATGCAAAGCAGTGTTGGTACTTGGCAACATGGTAATTGTCGACATTGGCGCTCTCGAGTACGTTGAAGAAGAGTAGCTTTGGAAGAGCAGTGAATCTGTTTTACGAGTGCAATCACCCTGCATTAACGCCTGATTTTCTGAAACTGCCGCGGCGACGACCCGATTCGAGACACGAGTGGCCTTTTCCAGAGGAAAAATACGGGAAAACACACTCGAAAGGCCGTTGCTTCCCAGAGCATTATCCCGCGAAATGAGTTTGCTCGTTCCGAATCAAGATTCAGCGCTTGCTCGGATTCGAAACGGCGTTTACGCGCGTTTATACGCGATGGACGAAACTCGGAAAGCCCAATTTTCTGCCGAATGCGAGAAAAACGCGACGGCTCGACGAAAATAACCCTTCGAGTCGCGCTCGCTAAATCACGCTCCGCTGGATAAACATGACTCGTTACAAAAAAAACCAGCGACAAACACTCGTTCGTAGGTGATAAAAAAATATTTTCATAGCCGAAAGTACGCGGAGAAAAACTGCCGCTGGGAATTTGAATCGATGATTCATTGTCCTGAGGATTTATTCGACTACGAATCCACTCGACGCGGAATTTCAAGCAAAGCCGTCGTTTCGATTAATTATGCATTCGCCGGCTCAAAACCTGATATTTATTTCGCCAGTTTACTAATCTGTCTCATTATTACGCGCGATAATGCACATCGAACGACCAATTTCCCCGTTAATTGTCATCGAAAAACGAAAACATTCGGGAAAGAACGCAAACAAACCGCGAGAAGACCCAGGTAAAAAAAGGGGAATCGAGGCATTTCGGTTTTGTTTACGAAGGAATCGCGAAAGGCGTGGAACACGCGCAACATGCGTTTCAGCGTTCGAAAAGTGGGTCACGTGATCGGGACAAAATCGCGTCCCGAAAGTCGCCGTCAGCTGAGAGAGCGAAGGGATCAACAACCCGAGCGATCGTTCGAAATCGTCAATTTTCACGTTGGCAATTCGCGCGGTGCGATCGGGATTCAGGATCGTTCGTAGATATAAAATTATGGGAAAAGAAGGAGAAAGGTCATTTCCATAACTCACCTCGTCTCGGCTAGGACTGCAATAACGGCGTAATGATTTAAAACGGGCGCACCGAGTCCGTTCCATGCCTGGTACACGCACACGAGTCTTTTTTCTCAACGTTCGCCTCCGCGCGCGACTAAGAAAACACTGGTGCCCGAGATTCGCAACGGCTCGGAGGATGCATTTCCCGGTCGACTTCGCCCCGGGGCGGGTTGACACGCGCGAAAATCACTCGATCACGCCGGCGGAGCGCGAAAATAGCCGTAAATAACGAAGATCGTCGGGCCGTCATGCAGATGCGTGCGATCCGGCGAGCACGGCGAGCTCGACTCGCGACCGTGGCGCCGCCTCTCGGCGTTGCCGCCAATTTACGGCGGCACTTTTTCCCAGGGGGTGGGGGAGGAGGGACTTTGGCCGATAATTGGCGGGATTTTTTCGACGGATCGCCGATCACTTTGGAACAAAAATTTAAAAATGGTGAAAATTTTTAAAGATGGTTAAAAATGAATATTGATTGGTTTGCGGAGGGATTTTTTCACTTTTTCGAGTTTGGGAATCTGGTTTTGGATTAACAAATTTTGAATTTTTTAGCCATTTCTTATCTAACTCGAAAATGCGTTTCAAATACATCGCTACTAATCAAAAAATGAATTTAGATTGAGTTTTAAATTATTTTCAGAAAAAGTCTTGATTGCTGAGGTAAAAAAACAACAATTTGAATTTAATTGGGATTAGGATTGATGTTTCGGAATAAAAAACACGAGTTGCTAAAAAATCAATTAATTTATTCGCTCCAGTGTCTATTTATTCATTAAAATCGACAATACATCGAAAATTGAAGAAATCTTCTTCCGAAATCACCGAAACTTTTCGCAGATTTTCCAGCGTACAAGTTTCTGATTAAAACTCGGATCCGTGACATTGTCCAAGTTAATTTTTACGACCGGGCAAGTACGCAACTGATGAAAAAAGTCGTCGAAAGGCGCGTCAAGATTAAAGCACCGCTTGTACTTTTCCCAAATTTCTACATAGGATAAAGTTTTTGCTTCTTCGACTCGACACTTCTCCTTTATGCAATTCAAGCAGTAATCGCTCAGTTTTATCGGGTCGAAAAATTCATCATTATGAGACGACGCGAAAGCCTGAAAAGTAAAATCCATCGAGTATAAACTTTCGCCGATTTTTATTTTCTACGGTAACAAATATGACGCTCACGTCGTTATCGAAATCCATGTCACTTTCTGGACCAAAAGCCCAAGAAAACAAGAACAATTTGCCCAGATCCGGTTCTTTTTTACAAATCAAATCTGCGAATTTGTCGAAAAATTCCTGAAGCATAACTGCGCTGCATTGCAATTCACTCATTGGTCGTATCTTGCTAACGGTTGCATTTGCGTTCCTTCGGACCGTCGCATCGTCGTCGAGTAATAAATTCAACAAAGTCGTCCACCAATAATATTGCGACTCTAAAACGACAAACATCGCACCATCAAAATATTGTTGAAAACATGGTCAATAAAATTGAAATAATTGTTCCTGTTGAGCCCTGATTTCCGCGAAACCTACCATAATTTTCCTCTTTCAGATTCTCTATTCTCAATTCAAACAAAATTTGCGATATCTCGAGCCTGCACTCCAAACTGGAACTTTTCATCCACGAGTTTTCGGCGAAAATCAAGTAAATCTCCTCCTGAAGATTTTTCTCCGACTTCCGCAATTGATCCTAAAGTGACAATTTTGCATGATTGATAAGAAATTTGTGCTTTTACTCATTAAAAAACGATCGAATTAACGTGCCTTTTGAATTTGCTTCAAAGCGCCAAAAGCTTTTCCGAGGACTTTGAAAAAGTTTCCGCTCTTGAGAGAATTTTGCCTGAGTTTGAGAATGAGCCACTTCACAATGTTAAAAGCAACTTCGTGTTTCTCGTGGTTTTCGATCACGTACAAAATCGTGTACAAAAACTCGTAAATTGCGTTCTGCAGGTTGCGGTCTTCCAGCGTTTCATGCATTGCTTTAATCACGAGTTCTTTTGCGTAGCAGTAAGACGTAGATTCCATTTCTCGGAACATGACGGATAATTTCAGCCAAGCTTTGGCCCGAACTTCGACGCGATCATGCGTCACAATTTCGTGAAAAATGTATCCAAAATGCAGCACCCATAAATCACTCGATTTGTCGTACTGCCAATGTCTCGCGTTTTCCAAAGACATTATAAAATCGAGGACTGTCATTTCATATATTTCCCGACCAGGTCGATCTTTCAACAAAATCGGGGCCGTTAAATGATATTTCGTTCTGTTTTTCACCAAGTCCATCAAATTCCCATGACAGATATACCTAAAATGTAAAAAAATTGACAATTTTTGAAAGACAACAAAATCGCCTGGTTTGAATTTGATTACTCTTGAGACGTGTTGCCTAAAAGTTCGATTAGAACGTTCAAACAAGTGGTAGCCAATGGAAAACAAGCTGCTCCTTCGTTGAAAGATTGTATGTCATTCAGAATGGAAGAATCTGCGTTTTGCAAAAAACGTTTCATGTCGTCTTCCTGCATCTCGCTCGAAGAAAATCTTGGATCTTTTACAATCTCCAACACCTGCGAAAATCGCTGTTCAGTAACCATGATTTAAAAGCTGGGGAAAAACATGTCATGTACTTGAAGCATGTAACCGTGCGCGGCGTTGTGCGCAAAGCGTTTACTTTCAATCGTAGAAATTAATCTGGACAGAATCTCGGCGAAATTTTGTTCCGTTAAAAGCGGCGCTAGAGCTCTGGCGGCGAGCTCGCGCGTTTTGAATACTCTGCTTTCCCCGCAGAGCATTGTCAACTCGACGAATTCGTTTATCTGAGAAGAAAAATAAATTATTTTCAAGAGTGAAAAAACATCGCAAAAAAATTCGTTGAACTTACTTTCCACTTCGAATCGTTTTCGCTATTTTTCGTGGGGTACAAACGCGACAGAATAAGCAGAACGCATTGTATGCCAGGTTTCATCGAATCGCAACGATCGGCTGTGAAAATGCGCAATTCTTCCAACATGAAATTCATCAGTTTTGGGTAACGCTCGAAAAATACAAATCCCGGCATTCTGTTATGAGCAGTCAAATTCACGTGATCTTTCGTTCTTTGCACGCCGAAAATCCTCGTTATCAGCGAGCCGAACAATAAACTCGCGGCATTTCTTTCCTAAAACACATAACGCATCATTTCTCGTAATACAAAATTGCGGCGTTTTCTATTTACAGCCCAGCATTTTCCATTGGAACTTTTGATTGCCGCAACTAACGCATCTTCTAAATAATCCTTAATCAAATCTCCAAGTCGGCAATGTCGGAAAAGCGCCCTCAAAATATTGAGCGAGTGAGTTTTGATCTCGATTATATTCTCGGGTTTTGAGATGTTGCATTCTTGATGCGAAAACAGCTCTTCCTTGAACAGCAGATCCCTCAAATTCTCGAATGAAACCTCGGTTTCCTCGAGTTGACTTAATCCTATCAAAATCCTCATCAGGGGATGAAGAACGAGGTTTTTGTCGTCCTTTTTACGCTCGATTTCAGACGTCACCAATGCCTAGACGTTGAAAAAAAAAAGTTTCAATATTTCGCTTTGAAATTGAATAATTATTCGAGTAGTTTTCTGAAATTTCTTTCACCTGCACCATAAAAGGAACACCGGCGCTCCTGCGAGTCGCGCACAATTTGTTATTCTCACTCGTCAAACCAGCAATTTCCAGGATCAAACTTTTCAACCATTCTTTCGGCAGTTCTTGCAGGGGACTTTTTTGGAGGCGCCAGAGTCGCGCGCAGAGCATTCCAAAGCCGACGTGAACCTGTTCGAACGCTCCTCTGTGTTTAGTTTCGCAAAGCAGAGTAACGAGGTGTTCCCCCATCGCTTTCAACTGGAAAAATGAATACATGAACAGTTGGAATAACTCGTAAAATTTTATTGCACGCGGGGCGTACTTGATCTTCGTTCATGAGTCCTTCCGGCTGATTCGATCCATCGATCGGTGCTGCTTCGGCGAGTTCGCCAAACAAGAGACCAATTTCTTTGATCGAGTGCCAAGAGCAGAGCAGCACTTTTTGAGGAGTCACCGAGATACTTTTTTCATCCGGCAAAAGATTCTTCAAGTGTTCCTGGTTTAAATCCATTGGCAAATGTCCTTCCGGCGACGAATTGTTGACTATTTGAGAAACCGTTTTCGAGAGGCGGAAACATAATTGTATTATATCGCTGATTGCCTTGCGCCATTGGTCTACTGGAGACACTTTTCTATTTAAAAATGAACAGAAATGGATGTTTGTTAATCGAGAATAATTGAAGAATGCAAGTACTCGATTTACGTACTTTAGATTTATGGTCTTCAATACACTTCTCAAACATACGAAAAAACCGTATAGAGAATGTTTACTGGCCGCCACAACTATACTGTCTTCCGCAGCTCGGCAATGGACCTAAAATTGCGTGAATTTATAAATATGATTGGATTGAAAATGTAAAATTCTGAAACGAAGTTCATACCTCCAATTTGTCCTGGAGTATTTCTACGAGTTTCAACATTGAAAGCTGCGATTTGTTTCCTTCCGCTTCTGCAATCTTTGAATCTACATACTTCCAATTTTGTTTGTACACGTTCAACGTGTCTGAAAAATCTGGGTAAAATGACAAGAGTTTTAGAAGAAGAGAAGCTGTGCAGCTATCGATAGGCGTGATATTGTTCGGCAACTTCAACGCGAGCTCCAGGATTTCGACTCTTTTCGGCGCGATGTGTCCACATTTTTCCACGCCTGCTTTTTTATGGATTTCGAAGCACAGTTCCTTGTTTTTTTCATAAGTGTCTACCAACATGCAAGAAAATATTACTGATAATAATCCAGGTTTCATGTCTCCGAGCAAGTCAGGATTGAGGAATTCTTGCATGAGACAAATTATTTGTAAAGAGTAGAAATTCTGAGTGTTCACTGCGCCGAGATGAATGGAGCTTTCGAAAAAATCATTCAATCCGCTAATAAAGTTTTTGTAAGTTTCTAAATCTTCTTTAAACTGCTTCTTTTTGTTCTCCAGATCTCGCACGGTCTTGTCAAACAATTCTTGGCAAACCGTGTTTTCTTTTTCGTAACTTAGTGTTTTTTCTATGGCTTGGAGTTGTTTTTTGATCGACAAATAGCTGTCGTTGAGGCGTCTCAGAATCTGGAAGATAAAATGTCGAGATGTTGAACTGTCAGCTGAATTCAGAATTTATTTTAATTACCTTTTTATAAAGGGGCGCAAACTCCATTTTCTCATAAATATTGTATTGCAAAAATGATAAAATCAAGTTTAGCTCCAGTTTGGAAAACCCTTGTACACTTTTTTTCGATTCTGCTAAAAGAGTCAAGGTTTTTAATCGAACCTGCAAGAAAAAAGAAGACAATTATAATGTTTTTCGAGAACATTTAATTTCGGTTGTTAAAATTTGTTTACCTGGTGATTAGCATGTGTGAAACAGGATTCCAGTAATGTATAATCAAATGTCTGTTGGTAAGCAATTCCGCCATCCACAATAACACCTTTTTGGGTAATTTCAACTTTTCCATGTTTTTTATATTCGACAGCAATTTCAAGAAAATCAATAATTTCTTGCTGGTTTTGCATGTTTTTAAATTCCAGTAATTCGATAATTTCTATCTTCGCATGGGTAAAATTCACTTTGTTAATTGGGAATTGCACCTCAAAATTGAAAAATTACTTTTTCAAATACTTGACATAATTTTTACTTGAATTTATGTTTAGATTTCTTTATTTATTTACTTTGTATCGTCGCAGATGTTAGGTTATGTTTACATAGTATTAAAGGTATTAAAATCCATTATAACTGAAAAGTTGTGCAATAAATACGATAACGAAAGAAATAGAAGTTTTCCAAGTTTTTGATGAACACTGGTTTTGTAGCACACTGGAATGCTCGGAAATTATTGACAATTAAAAAGGGCACGTGTGGAAAAAACAACATTGCCCGGAATGTTTACGTTACGGTGCTGAACAGTGCTGCGCTCTATCGGCATGTCCCGGAACTACTCCAAGTCCGGGAAGTTTTAAAACTTGAGAACTGTTTCGCTAAATTGTTCGCAAATCACGAATGTTCTAAATAATCGTTTACAAAGTGTATTTCTGCGATAACACATTGAACAAGATTACCATTGTTCCAGAAATTGGAGTGAAACAATTTACTTTGGAATACTTTTCGTAACTGTTAAAATTGTGTTTTAATATTCTGCAGAATTTGGCCTTTTTTTACGTTCATTACTGAAATTGTACTCCAAATAAATGATTTCAAGAAAATGCTGTACAAATACAAGCACTAATTATCAACACACATCTTTTTTTTTCACTGCATAAAACTCTCGATTCGTAACAGCGCGTACACGCGGAATGATATATTGATGTCATTCCATTTCAGTGATTTTGCAGTCTGAAATTTTTACATTTGTCACGTGCCACGTTATTTTCAAGTTAAATGTCATTGTTTTACCGCAGTTGTTTTGTGTTTCAATTTAAAGTTGTCAACGTCATAAAATTACGAACAATCGTAATGGATTCAAAAAGTAAATTAGGGCCCAGAACGGTATTGAAAGAAATGTTTGATGCCAGCGTGCAATCAGTTCTACCTCACAAAATCATCGAAAATAAATTGCAAATCCAAGATAAACAATTACATATTGACGGTAAAACTTTTGCTTTGAATGACAGCGTTTATTTGGTTGGATTTGGGAAAGGTGTCATGGGCATGGCGATTGCTCTCGAACGAAAGATGCGAGAAGTTTTAAAAAAAGGTAATGTAATTTTTGTTGATTAATTTAATGTTTTTAATAATTGTAAAATAGGTTAAGTTTTAGCTCTCGTAAAAAAAACTTTGTGAAGGTGCATTTACAACGTCTTGCATTCTATCACGATGGCGCTAAATTTCAAAAGTTTATTAACTTTCGAGTCATATTTATAACATTGCAAAAATTAATTGAATACATGGATAATATGCAAATTTCAGAAACTGATCATTTCCTATCACAATTGCAAAAAATAGACCCGAAAGTATAAATAATTCCATAAATTGATTATTGTTTTTTCATAATTAGAAAATAGGAGAAAATTCTATCGAGAAATACAATAGAACATTTTTGAATCGGGAGTATGTTGTACATATTTTTATTTTACTTTCAAGTTTTATTATGAAAACGAAATTCCTAGGCTGATTTTATAACAAATTTTGTCGTGAAAATTTCAAATTTGGCGCCATTAAGTGCCATCAAGTTCCGAGTCCGCCATTATCCATATCAATCTTTTCGTATAAATTATTATTGAATTTAGTAGCGCATTTACACTCTTGTTTTCAACGTCTTTCGACTTGAAATTAACGAGCATGCACTTAAAAAATCCTTTTTCCGACAAACTTGGCCTTTTTATGCCTTTTTTCCCGAGCGGTTGTGGCAGCGGTTGCGAACTTGTCAACGGCAACCGCCACAACCGGTCGTGGGCAATCTGCTAGGGTTCGGAAGATATCAAAAAAATTTTCTTTCATCAGGAATAGTGAGCGTCCCTCGAGGATCCAAAACCAAAATGACAGAAATATTTGGCGAGGATTATCAAACGGATTCGGTCATAGAGTACTGCGAGGGTGGTCATAATAACCAACCCGACGAAGCAACCCTCGAAAACACTGACAAAATAATTGCAATGATGAGCAGTCTGACCGACAAAGACACTTTAATAGTTCTCGTCTCGGGCGGCGGATCAGCTCTACTATGCAAACCACATCCCAGCATCACCTTACAAATAAAGCAGCAATTCTGCAAAAGCTTACAAGATGCCGGGGCAAATATTTCTGAGCTGAACACAGTCAGAACCAAACTATCGGAAGTAAAAGGCGGAGGTTTGATTCGCATGGCTTATCCAGTTCCGGTCATCAGTTTGATATTATCAGACATAGTGAATGATCCAATCCAACTGATAGCCAGTGGCCCAACCGTTTACTCCAAAACGTCATCTGATGAAGTTGAATCGATACTGCGTAAATTCAATCTTTACGACTCTCTCTCATCTACGATGAAAGAAATTTTAACGTCTGACAGAAATTTGGAGCAACACGAAGATGAACAAAATCACAGTATTTCCAATATAGTTGTTGGAAACAATACTACAGCTTTAGAGGCAGCAGAAAAGCAAGCTCTGAAGAAAGAACTGCATCCTGTAATCTTACGCAATGACGTTGTTGGAGATGTTCACTCAGTCAGTCTGGCATACATTGAGGTTGTTGACTTCATCTGCCAAATACTGGAAGGAAATCGAACGGAAACTGAATTTGTTGAAAGCTTAGGAACAAACGAAGTCTTGTCTTTGCCGGAGATAGAAGCAAAGAAAATTTACGAGTGTGTAAAAAGCCTGGGACCTGTAGGAGTTGTTTTAATTGGTGGAGGTGAACCTACGGTGCAGGTTACTGGAACGGGTACAGGTGGTCGTAATCAAGAATTGGCTCTACGCTTTTCTATTGACTGGAAAGAAAGAATCAAGTCCCAGCCAATGCTTCGAAAGTATGATGTCATGTTTTTAAGTGCGGGTACTGATGGGCAGGATGGACCGACTGATGCGGCTGGAGCTTTTGGCTACCCAGAAATTTACTACATATTCAGGCTGCTAAAAGAAACGTTGAGAAAAGTGCAGAAATCGATTTTGAAAGGGGTGGACAGAGAAATTGATTTCGATGCTTTGAATATGTACAAGGAATTTTTCCGCCTGGTAGATTTGAATGGGAGTTACAAAAATGTCGAAGCGGTAATTACTTATGACTTTTCAATGATTTTACAGTTGTTTTAACCAAATACATTGTATAATTGCAACTTTCTTTGCAGGATACTTCAAGTACTGAAGAATATTGCTATGATGAAGAATTTTTGAAGAAATTACAGCAACAAATCGATGAATTAAACCCTGAAGAAATTTTGCTGAACAATGACAGTTATAGTTTTTATTCTCGTTTTAAAAAAGGTCAAGATTTACTGAAGACTGGTATGACCGGTACCAATGTGATGGATGTTCATTTTATTTACATTAAGAAAAGAGACTGTGGGTGTTCTGTTGACTCAGAAGATATGGAGGCATCAAAAAATCCATTTACCGAACACGACTTATCTTTTGATATGAAAGATGATAAAAATGGAGAAAAAATCGATTCAACAAAACGAGAACTACCGAAAATTAAAGTTGTTGACAGAAGTTTTGAGAAGTGCGATTGCTGAAAAATCATTTTGTGATGTCGACAATTTCAATTGAAATACATTTTTATAAGAATAAACATTTATGGTTTTATAATTGTTTGCCGCTACAATAATTTTCCTGCTGCGGTATCAATGCTCAGTTCCTGTAGCGCTACTCTCTAAATCTGAATCAGTCAAAATTGAACTGATTCAATCAGTAATGTTTAGTGTCACTGACGAATCAGTTATTTTTCGCATTGTGACTGATCAAACAGTTACATTGTGACTAATGAAGCAGTTGCGGATACTACTGATTGAATTAGTCTTGGAAATCCCTGTCGGATCGCTTGCCACCGCTTGCCACCGCCGCGGTGGCAAACCGGTGGCGTATTCGCCACCGTTTTGGCACCGCTGCCAATTCGATGGAAAAAAATTATATTTTTCCAATTTTTAAACATATTTATGTTCTTGATAGATATTTATTACAGAATACGTTCAAAATAGTTTTTAAAAACATAAAATTATAGAATTTA
>JABFQM010003662.1:0-11218 GCA_022816865.1 Zelostemma sp. ZL-2020
AATATTGGTGGTTTTAATTAATTTTCAAATTAACAATCAGTTTTTGCAACTTAAAGTTTATTCATTGTTAATGATTAAATTAATAAACATTTTGACCTTGTAATTATATTCGTAAGAAGCGCACAAGTCTGGAGAATATTTCTACGCAAAAATCAACTCGATCCGATTAATATTAACGGAATAACGACGAGTTGATTGTTGCGTTGTGAATTAATTCGATCTTTCTTTTGTCGCGTTCGCCGTGCGTCATCCCCTCTTCTGCCTACTGGCCGAGCGCTCAGGCGGTTCTTGCACCGAAAGCCTCAATTGCATTCGCTTGCTTTTCGAAGGAACCGACGTGTTCTTTTGGATTTGACGATATAAGCGTGCACTCTCGATAGGACAATTGACTCCTGGCTGCTCGTGACTTCTCCTTGAGAACGCGAAAGCCAAGCCAGCGTTTTTTCAACGCAAGTTCTCCCCAAAAATGCAGCTGATCTTTTTTACAATAAATAATCAGTTACAGTCTTGAATTTTACAGCTAATATTTATTTTAAAAAAGGACGATGTTTCTCCCTCGACTCAGAGATGAAGACATGACTCTTCATTCATATTTTAAGATTAATAATAACCCGAGAAAAAAGCCTGAACACAAACGAATAAAGTAAAATATTAATGCAGTAGTCAAACGAAGGAACAAAGTAAAAATGTGAAATGTTGATCCCCCGAAGGAAAACACGTCACGGATGCGACCTCAGATGAAATACAAGACGCGCCAAGTAGAAATTCATGGATCGTCATTGTCAGTTCTGAAATTCCGGGAAAAGTATTTTCTCGTTTTCCCGTAAAAAGGAGAAAACTTCTCACGCTCGACAAGCTGTTCCGGCGATATCATTCCCCGATCGAACGCTTCCGTGCAATTCACCGGAAGGAGTACATTGTTCGCGATTTAGCGAGCTTGTTGCCGAATCAATGGTACACTTGGTCACGCAGTCTCAGTATTCCGCGCTGTTTTGCTTACGCGAATGATCGATCGACCTGGATAACTGGCAATCAAATGTTCGGTGATACGTGTACGACGTATTTGTACGTAGCCGCGAGCACACTTTGATTACTTCATCAAACATCGCCGAAGACCATCGCAGGGGTCTTGAATAAGTAGAGCCTGTAGATATCTATACCGGGTCATTCGTCTCCTATCACGTCCCTTTAGCACGTACATACTTCCATGGCCAGGCGAAACACCGAGAACTATTTACGCTTTGCAAGTGTTATAGCCCACGAATTCGAAATAGTCCAGTGATCGATTTATTTAACATCGGTATCGAATTTCCTGAACGTTACGAGTGAATTCTTTTTTATTCTTGTAATACATGGAAACGAGATTATAATCATTAATCATTTCGATTTTTGAAAAAATTCCACACGTTCTTTGACTTGTAAATATTAATCATTGTTAATAAAGATTTGAGTCAATGCTGCAGATTCAAAGCTTGTTCAAAGTATCGATCGTAATTAGAAAATCAAGTTCGTTGATTTACCTCAAAAATTTAATATAAATTTTAAAATGTTGCCGTAGTCCACAATTCGCTATAAACTTTATAGATCTTTTTTTCCGTGTTAGAAAGGAGAAAATGTGTAACGATTACAAGGCAATTATTGCTGAATAATGTTCAGTAATTTATGAAATCGTTATATTTATTCGTATTATCACGGAATTTAGCATAAAAAATACACTAGCATGAAAAAAGCTGACAAAATCACATTGTTTTCCTTGTAAAAAATGTAGGACACGACAATGACGCAAAAAGTTGAGGCAAACTTTTAGCACGTGACATAGGTCGTAGATTAAATGTCACTTGTTTATATTATAATACGACGAGTAAAAAAGTGAAAAGGTGTCGGTGATATTATATTTTGATTTGGTTGATTGTAAAAAAAAGGAGTTCAAAAAACCATTATTAAAAATGAGAAAAGGACGGTAAAACATGAGTTCTTTCAGTACCTTCATTCCGTAAATAAGTAATCACGTAATTCGAGATTGGAAAATATTCGAAATACACCTCGAAACATGTCGCGTATTGCGTGCATGAATATGAAAAAAAAACCCTGGAAAATTCTTTGGATAATAAAAAACACAAGGAACTGTAAGTATAACATCAAGAAAAGTAACAAAGATTTTACAAACTTTTGTTAGATACGTCGTCACTTTCTTTTTGTATTCTCGCTCGAGAGTATTCAATTTTTTCCTCGATATCTTTGCAAAGAACAATGAACGAAACACCTCACCGGGAATTGAGAAAAAAGCTCGAGTACAAAGTTTTATATGTATGCATAGGTACTTTCTTCACATTGAAACTTTTCGTTCAATCATACATTTTCCATCTATCTAACATTTCGAATTTCACAATTCCCCTATCAATAAAATTAATATTAAAGAAGAAAGTTTATCAAAAAATTGATTAACAATGAACACAAAAAAACTTTTCGACAATGTATGACATGCTCCTCCAAAGTGATCGATTGTTCTTTACAACTTCACATGTCTTTCTCGGATAGACCCTGATTCGTCCGCAACATCGCTCGAACTTTCCGATGGTATGGAGAATATCTAAAATCAAAGTTGGTAGTCTTCTCTCCGGAAATCGAGGATCAGTGTCTAACAGAGTGCCAATGAGGCAAAAAGTTTTCACTTATAACCATGCCTACGGTTCGTACCATCGCGCTTCTCGAGTGGTTCATTCAAAAATTCCCACAACCCGCGATGCATTATGCAATCCGTCAATTCAGCGGCGAAATACGTCAGGATTTTTTTGAAATATTCGAAATTCATTAGGCTGGTATACCGTCTCTAATATGGAAATCGCAGTTCCGTTGCATATATTCCTGGGAAAGAATTTTTGCCGGCCGCGTCCGTCAAACTACAGTACAACTGATTTTATCGGACAAGAAGCGGGGCAGTAAATCCGTCGATACACGAAATATAAGTACACTTTACGATCGACAGAGGCGAAGCGGAAATAACGAGAAAAAATTTCAACGCTTTTTGCGCGCAAAAAATTCGCTCCTTCGCTACCGGCCTTGCAATACTAAATCGTAATTTGTTTAACTGAGAGCAGCATTAATTGTAGGAAAAAAACCATGTGATTTTTGAAAAAAAGCGTGAAAATTCTTTTTCAAATCCGCTCTTTATTGAGAGTAATATCTACTCGGTAGACATCTTGCTTTTGATATACAATTCCGTCCATGAAACGCAACTATATGCGACACGAATTTAATCCTAATCGACTATGGCTTCGCAATCGCTTGGCTTAACTCGACCAATTGCATTGCAAGTTAGCTTTGGACGTTAGTTGAATTGCTTGCTCATATGTTATATATAGTAATATAGATGCAATTTACTTGCACATTCTCCCCGGTAAGCTGTGGGAAACTACACCATAAATGCGAATATCGAATATTATACGTCTTTATACCTCCAAACAATTGCGTTTATCTTTGTTTCGTTATTGATAGAGGAAATATTTATCGAAGATCGTATCCCACGTGAGAAATATATATCGTAAAGTACGAATCAAGTATTAAAAGCGAGAAACCTCGAAACATATCAAAACATTTCGACGTGCAATTATTCGTAGTGAAGAGTGTTGTACCTTAAAACGGTTGCACCTCGGAAAATTGCGATTTTCAATTGAAATATTGCTGCCAAAGAAAGTCGATCGATATATGTGAAACATAATTGTAAAATGCACCTTCGTATGTAAGTTTAAGTTTTTAGCAATAAATTTAAACACTTAATTTGTTACACGGCTAATTTTTTACGGTTTGGATTCATGTTTTAGTGCCAGAAAAAAATAGTGTCCACATATTTTGGTATAATTTTCCTAATCTTCTATTAAATACTTAGTGATCGCCCAGGATGTTATAGAAAAAAATGACTTACCTAAATGCGAGCGTTGATGCGAACCCGCTTGTGCCATTTCAGGTGCAATCTTTCATAAAGATGAGCAAGAGCAGAGAAAAGCATTTACAGATGCTCTCGACCAGCTGAAAAACGAGTACACCGCACCTGCATTCGACCTGCAACCAATCATAAAGTGGATCGACGTCAGTACCGACAGTTTTAACACAGCCACCGCTGGTACGTAAACTATGATTTATACAGAATCTGCAAGGCACTCTAATGTTCCAAATAACGGACATTAGCGTGAGCTTTTGCGAAAAAGTAGAGCATTTTTCATCACTCAGCCAGACAATATTCGAATAATCGTGAACTAATTCTTGTATTTACGATCGGAGCAAACATTTACCATTTGTCATTTCTCGGGTTGTTCAAACAGTTGTTTACTTCAAAGTTATACTAAATGAATCAAAGTAATATATCTAGAATTCATTAAACATGTCGGGATTAATGCCTGGACTGCGCTGCAACGAAATGCATTAATTTGGCGCTACAGTTTATATTGATAATGCTGTTTCGTCATATGTCGTGTAGGTACGTGCATTGGCGTTGTGTAAATCATGTTCCACGTACAAATATAGATTACACATAATAATTCAGATAATCATATGGTCAGCTGACAACTCGCTGCGTTGCTCCAGTCCCCATTCACGAAGACTAATTTTCATGCGTTCCAGCATCCATTCAATCGTTCACGAACTATGATATGGATTTTCGAAACCAAGGAATTAAACCGAAATCGATTCAAACAGTTTCCTTTTTCGATACCGAAACTCAAATCAAAACGAGGGAAACAAATTAAAAGGGGAAACCGGGACCGAATAAAACACTGCAAAATTACTGAAAAACTGTAGCGAACGTTTAAAAAGTTGATCCTTTTTCAATATTTTCTACTGGAATTTTGTACCAGTGTGATAGGTTCTCCGATTTCGTACTTTTTCCCCAGCGAATAAGCGTTCAACTGGATTTTTATAATGGCACGAAACTCATTTTTTCAAACCAAACAACAATTTTAGCAACGAAGCCAAAACCAAAACCGGAACATTATTTGCATTCTCTGATCAAAGCAGTGATTGCGGGAAAAAATAACGAAATGTTCTGTATAAACTTTGAACGGGAAGTTCATAAAGCAATCGAGTAAATAAATCAATGCCGTACAAATGGCCGCTGATTGTAACGAGTTCTTTATCTTGTCGAAAACAGACGAACATTTGTATCGACATCTTTCTTTCCACACTCTTCGTTACAATTAAATTAATACATCTCATGATTTTCGCAATTCGAGCGTAAAAATTTTTGCACGTTCGTCATTTCCGCTGCAGCTTGCGACCTAATTTCGGAAGGTGTAGCCGTCATTTTCGGCCCGAGCAACCCAATTACTCGAGATATCGTCTCCAGCATAGCGGCTCGGTTCGAGGTGCCTCATATTGAGTTTGCATTCCGACGTATGGAGGATTCCACGCTACCACCGACGAGCCTAAATGCTTACCCAGATAGCTACGCGATTTCTCAGGTAACGTACTTCGATTATTTGCATGGGTTGATTAGTTGGGTTTTGGGTTGTATCGTTAATGTAGGACGGATACATTAGCGAAGGAACAAATAAGGTATTTTCAAAGTTTAAAATTACATAGTTCTCGTAAATATTAACTTGACCGTGATTGGATTGTTAATTTATTTAGCTTCAAGAATGTTGAAAAGAATACGGGAAATGATAGTTATTCAACATTTTCATCATCGAAAAAAATCATTACTGTTAAAAATATTGCATACTTATGAAATCGTTGAATAAAAACTATCGTGCTATCGGAATAAATTGTGCAATGTGAAAAAAATTTTGAAGTTGTTGAAGTGTTCCTTCATTGATGCATTCGCGATTGATCATTTGATCAAGTATGACCAGGCTTCATCATACTTGATCAGATCTAATGAAATTATCATTCTCAGGATGACCAGCTCAAATTAGACACGGTCAAATATGGTTGGATTTGATTGCATTTGAACAGGTCTGATCAAATCCGAACTATTCGATGAAATATTCTGTTGTTTCAAAAACATGTTACATCCATAATTCGACCTATTCAGTAAATAAGAGGAGGCCTTTTGGTTTTTTCAGGCGATCGCTGATATGACGAAAATGATGAATTGGAAATACTTCACAGCAGTTTACGAGACGGAGGACGGATTATCTCGAATTCAAAACGCTCTTAGCTTACACGGTCCGCAAGATCAGCCCGTCACGCTCCGTCAGTTGGGCGAAGGTCCCGATTATCGTCCACTTCTGAAGGAAATCGGCAAGTCCGTAAATTTCAACATCTTACTGGACGTGAGCGCTGATAAGATATCAGACGTCTTCAGCCAAGCAAGAGAACTCAAACTCTTAATTGATTATTACTCTTACGTGGTGACATATTTGGTGAGTGAATGTTCCGAGGGGTAGAAATCGAATTGTCAAATTAATGGTGGCAATTGAAAGAAGGAACAGAGATGATAAATTTTTTACCTGCTCGGGAATGATTGATTGCTGCCGACTCGGTTTTGGTTCCATTTCTGACAAAGTAACTCGATCGAAGCTTCGTAATAGCTATCAATTACCTTCGACTTGTCATTCAGCTTGACACTCGAAGTGTGAATTCAACCTGCTAATTATTCCCAGGATTCGACTTTACTCCCTATCGTGAAACCACTTAACGGAACTGCAGCGAACGTTACAGGATTTAAATTGACGACGAGTAACTTCAACGACTACACTAAGGTAAGATTGCTTTTGTTTCCGTGCATGTTTTTCCATAGGAAACGTAATTTCGCGTATTCCCTGGCCGCTATTATTCTTTCATTAAAATAGGATTTTATTTCGAAAGCTGAAAAAATTAAGTCTACACGATAAAGCCATTTCCTCATTCAATTTATTTCGATAAAGTACACCCTCGAACGTCCCTCGAGACTCTCTGCAAAGTTCTTTTTCAGTACACCACAAAGAACGTGAAAACAAAACACTTTGACTGTGTATATGCGCAAAAATTTCCCGATCAATTTCTGATCTCCAGCGAGGGATTCGAAGTGATATTGCTATCGGTCGAATCTAAATTCTTTGCGTTGGATTTATTCACGTAAACATGGAATTCAAAGATTAAATTTGTAGTACATTGAGAAAATGAAACACGATTTTATATCGTATCTTAAAAATATGTAAAAACGTAGATTTGAAAGTTTAACAAATGTACGTTTCACAGGTAGAATCCGTTGTTTTATTCGACGCGGTAAAATTTTTCGGATTTACATTGGAAGTTTTGAACCAAAGAATGAAAGGGAACAAACGCTTCAAAATTGATCCGGTGCCGCTATCTTGTGATGGAAACGAGAAGTATCTAGCAGGACCAAGTATCACGAACTTGATGCGAGAGGTAAAGAAACAGTTTTAAAATCTTTGAAAATTGTTTGCAAATCATCAAATTTACCTTGGATTTGATTAAATGTTGCACCTTTCAAAATTGCATTTACAAAAATAACCAATCGGTTATCAATCGAGTACAATTTTTACTACCAAAATGACTTCGTTCGGTTCAACGTAGATGTCCCTGTTTCAGCTCAACGATTCCGCCCATAATCAAAAATTAAAATTTACTGTTCAATCAACGTCCTTTTAATCACCACGATTTTATTCATACGAACATACCCACTTTTCGTCGCTCCAAAACTGATAAAGTTGTGAAGATAAAAGCTCTTGAAAGAGTACAATTATATCCATGTCAATAGAAACAACGATAACAATTCAACGAAAAGTGCAATTTTACGGTAGAATGTAATTCTCATCAGAAAAAAAGCGCAATCAAGTGATGCTTTCGATGTTCATTGTATCCGGTCGGTGGAAGCGTATAAAAAAAGTCTTCCAATTGACGCACGAGAGTCTAAATGAGCTCCTCGAGTGCCCTCGAACGTTTTTCCAATTAAAAATAGAAAGTCTAAAATGTTAAATGCTCTTAGCTGTCCAAAGTGGGAAGTACAGGAACTACGAGTATTACGGGAACAATGGTATTCGACGAGTACGGTAGACGCTACTTCGAGCCACGAGTGGTCGAATTTCAAAGAAACAAATACATCGAAACTGCAATATGGAGCAAAGACAGGGGCGTGCATATCACTCGAAGTGAAGAGCAGCGTGAAACGGAATTGCGGGAAAGTCTCGAGCGGAAAATTTTCAAAGTTACCACGAGAAAAGTGAGATAACCGAATTATGTGATTTATTAAAACTCGACCGAAAATAAACCTTTGCAGAACTGCGTTTTTTCCTAAATTAAAAACTTATATAGATCAACCAAAGAAGATCGCAGTTTTTCTGAAATCGGAACCGTTCTACAATGTTTTTACCGAAACCGGCATTGCACCAACATTTCATTCGGTTCCGGTCCCTGATTTTTTACAAAAAACTACGAAGTTTTCTTTACGAAAATCTTGGTAACGTGAATTCTATTTAAAGGGCGCCCCGTTCTTCATGCCAGTTAACGCCAATTCAAATCACGGAATACTAATCGATGGAGTGCGCTGGGAAGGCTACTGCGCTGATCTCATCGACGCGATAGCCAAACTTTTGAATATCAAATATGAATTCGAAGTAATACCTGACATTGGATACGGTTCGTACAACGAGGAAACGAAATCTTGGGACGGTCTCATCAGACGGTTATTGGACCGCGTAAGAAACCAGAAACGAATCGAAAATTGTTCTCAAATATTAAACCAAACTTTAAGGATGAATTACATACTTTTTTGGAGTAATAAGAATGATAAAATTACGTTTTAAATTTCAAGTTCAAAGTGTCGTCTCCGAACTATTCCAAGATAAACCAAGCAAACATCTCGATAACGTTTCCATGTAATTTCGTAACAGAAAGCGGATTTGGCAATATGCGATCTGACGATAACATTCGCTCGGAAAAAAGCCGTCGATTTCACGATGCCTTTCATGAATCTCGGTAAACCTTAAATTTTTTTCTTCAACTCTGAATTGGAACCTGAATAAACATGCAAGTCTTGTTTTCCGAACGCCCAGGTATCAGCATATTGTACCTCAAACCGGAAGAAAGAGACCCAGAACTGTTCTCGTTTTTGAACCCTTTTTCGGTGGAAGTTTGGATTTGCACGGCCACCATGTACATGGTAGTCACTCTAATGATATTCTTCCAGTCTCGGTAATGCGTTCTTTCTATTTGACAACTCAATCGTTTAATTCAATGACGCGCTGAAATTAACATTTTGTTTCAGCTTCTCTCCGGGCGAATGGCTCAATCCCCACCCTTGCAATCCGCCAGAGGAATTGGAAAACACATTTACCATGTTGAATTCTATCTGGTTGACGATGGGTTCCCTCATGCAACAAGGTTCCGATATTCTTCCAAGGTACTTGCACAATTTTTTCTACAAACAGCTCAGTCAAAAGTCGAATCGAAAAATACCGAAATGTGATTGTCTCATTTCTTCCATCGTAATTGTCGCAGTTTAAATTTTCTAGAGAACGCGTAACAACAAACGAAGCAAATTGCAACAAAATGATAATCTCTTTAATTCCCGGCATCGCTTTGAACAACAATTAAACTTAACGAGCTTCTGTTTGTCGGGCATATTTAACGCGGCTTCCTACTTATTAGCACCGACACGGCGTTAACCTGCCTTCTGTAACGCCGTCCGTGTTTGTTCTCCACATACCAACGATGCCACTATCCTTGATTGTTTATGTTACCGGGGATCTTATGTACGCTCCCATGTAGCTACGTGCGTTGTACGATACTGCACGAGACCCGCATCGTTTACATACGCAAACGGTCCTCTGCTCATTGGATAATTAGAAGTCCCCAATGGGCAAATATCACAAATTATACTCGATGAAATTTCAGTTCGTGCCAGCAATTAAACGCAGCGCTCCGCTCCTGTAAAGCGCTAAATTCATAAACGCGGCGTCTCAATTGAAGATATTTGTGTACACACTTTTGAGATATTTTCTTCGTCATTCTTTTCACGATCGTTTATGAATCGTAGATCTTCTGCAAATGTTTATGGCAATTTCGGAGACAATGTTGAAACGGAAAATTGAATTTCGTCCTCCGCAGGACTCCCGCGCTCCGTATAATCACAGGAGTTTATTGGTTCTTCGTACTAATCATGGCATCTTCGTACACCGCCAACCTGGCGTCTTTTTTGACAGCAGCGAAAATGGACAATACTATCAACGACGTAAGTGATCTAGCTAAACAAACCAAAATCAAATACGGCACTCTCGGAGGTGGCTCGACTTATCAGTTTTTCAAGGTACGTATTTGAAATCATCCAAAGTTTCTATAGAAATGTATTTGATGAAATGGCTTCGTGTACGTGAAAATGCATACTTTGTAGAATTCAAATACTTCCATTTACCAACGAATGTACACCATGATGATGGATGCTAAACCCAGCGTATTCACGATGAGCAATGATGAAGGCGTCGACCGCGTGCTCAAGGGAAAAAGGCAATATGCTTTTATAATGGAATCTGTGTCAATAGAATATCAAGTTGAAAGAAAATGTGAACTGCAGCAAGTTGGTGGGTGGTTGGACAGTAAAGACTATGGAATCGCTTTGCCACTGAGTGAGTTTGCGGGATTTGTTTCGTCATTTAGTCCATTTTTAATTTTAATCAGGAAACATAACCGTAACCGAATAAAACCGTTTCCATTTTCGAAACCGAAATTGAAACCGCTATTTTATAAGAGGAAAAGAACGAATCCAAAGCAAAATGAAACGCTGGAAGCAGTTCCAAAACTTTTTCAATATTTTCGAATTGAATTCTTTTCCTGTGACACAAGTATGTTTCAAAAGACTTCTTTCTGGCCTAAAATTCGTCACGCCGCCTTTGAAAAATCTTTTCAGGAATAAATTCAATTTCTTTGATAAGAATATATAAAACCATATATAATACATTGCAATTATATGGAGCGCGAGACTGGAAAAATGTTGCATTCTGGCGATCGGAATTATTCGAAAGTTGCATTTGGGAAAACTCTTTAAGGTGGATCGATACTTTAATGCAAGGGTGAATTAGAAAAAATATTTATAACGCAACGTCATTAATTACATTTAATATGCCAGTATAATTTATTTAACAACATCTTCTTCTTCACGAAAAAAAATAAGCGACTGAAAAAATTGTGCAAAAATGCTCGTAACGAACAATTGAAAATTTTAACAGTTTTTTAAAAGAAAAATGTTTATTTCTTAGCCAATTTGCATGTTCGATTATTTATATTG
>JABFQM010003663.1:0-11216 GCA_022816865.1 Zelostemma sp. ZL-2020
ACGGTCCTGATCAGATAAGGCCAAATTACATATATGCTCATGTATGCTCTTATATGAATCATATATGAGCATATATGATTCATATATGCTCATACATGGTCATATCTGAGAAATTTTTGACCGGGCAGTAATATAACGAAATGAAGATGGCAAAAAAATAAACATATAATGCATATAATGTGTAATTATGCCTATTTTTTAAGGTTTCCCCCCGCACCCTTTTCTGTAAGTGCGTGAATTAATTTGTTCGGAAAATCACTTACTTTGTTTGGCCGAACGATTGGCAGTTATTCAAAAGTCATAAAATTATTTAATTTGATTTCTCATCATAATACATAAAAATGAAAAAATTCGTGTAGTAAAAAAAGTCTTCTTACAAACCGTTACCATCATGTTCATCAACGACTGCGCCAAAAATTGCGAATACATTTCAACGAAAAGAAAACAAAAACCTTACAAAACTACCCGAATAAATTCAATCGTTAATTAAGTGGTTAAGGAGTAACTCATTATTTTAGAGTAATGCGAGACCGAAATAATCTGACTTTTCACCGACCTCGTTCCAGTTTCGTCGTTAACCCTTTATATCCTGAATCACGAAATGGAGAACAAATATTTCTTTTGATTCTCTTTATTCGCCGCATATAATGCCACCTTCATTTTTAACGCCAATTAGATTCGTGAAAATGTACGTTAAAAGTAAACACTGGAATAAAGTTTTCAACGAAAGTCGTTTGGAATTTTACGCTACCATAATTTTTCGAACGTAAAATCCATTCCCAAAATAATTGTACACGTTTTGGAAAGGCTCATAAAAAGCTCAAAAGCGCATAAAAAGCGTGGGATCTCAACACTCAATCCAGTTGATGAGCGATAAATGACATTCTCAATTGATGTTGATGAAATTACGTTTTTTTATTACTTAGAAGCATTTAATTTATCTGCTAACATGAACATTTCTTCAAGGCTCGGAGTTATCAAGCGAAACTTGAATTCGTTTCCTTTTAAGAGAGGCGAATAAATTTTGTGTTACGTGTAATGGAACGAAACTGAAGCCTTCTTAATGCGAGATGCGAGCTCATGTAAAATTATGACGCTTTACAATCATTTCTTTTCTTGTAAGATGATTAACCTAGTTCAATATTCCATATAAATGAAAGTGTAATTGCCAGTACATTGCAAGATTTATGTTTATCAAATTGAAATCGACCCAACTTATGTTATGCTCGCTAAATATAGAAATCAGATTACCTTCTTTTCTTCTGGTAAATTTTTATTGTCATTTTTTGAGAATGTCCTTTCTAATATAAATGGTATTCGCGGTATTGTAGCTTCATTGTATTATCAAGTGTACTTCCTTTCATCATACATTTTATCTGTGCAGTTTCTTCCAATGTAATCTCAGCAAAAATTGCACTCTCTAGAAACAAAGGATCAAGTATATCCGGCTTGAGTACATTTCCACAAAACATGCGGAAAATGCAAAGAAAATCTGTTTCTTCGCTTTGCTCCGAATGAAAACGTTATTTTTCCACCTAATGATTTCGTAGCATTGATAAAAATTAAGTGACGTTTTTGCCATTTCGATAAATTAAAGTTTAAAGGGTGTTAATTACCTGAGCTCGAAGAAATCGCATCTCGTAAAGATTCCCCGGCTTCAAAGTGCTTGTCAACATTACAAACCATGTTGGAAGCTTATGGTCAATACCGCTGATTACCTTTACCAATAGATCGAGTGACAGATTAATGAATCCGTTTAATCAGAGAGTCAACTGATCGCAAGTCTTGCTATGTAATAAAAAAAAACTGTTCCGAGCAACCGAATATATTCCCTGACAGGAAAATTTTCATTTACGCACAGTACAGGGTAATTAAGTTTATTCCCCGTGGCTGTAGCCCAGGAAAGAGGAGGGGAAAGATTCCGAAAATTTTGAGTTCAGGGATCCTGGAATTGGAAAATTGTTAATCCTTAAAGAAAACTAATTAAGTTATATTTGGTCCTCGGAGGAGGAGGGGGTAGAAGAAGCGAGAAACTTTAGCGAAAATAGAAATAAATTGAAGTGTACAGAAAAGTGTATCGTGGGTCGCACTAACAAATTACTTTGAAGGAATCATAGTAAAAGCATACAGGCTCAGCGTCTCATTATGCTTGCAGCGGACAGCATGCTTGTTGATTCTGTGTTGGATAAAGCTTGTCAAATGCGTTGCTCCGTTGAATCGTTTATGAGGCACGCGCAACAGCAGTTTACATTCATGCGACTGACTCAGAGTCTCTAGCGGTCAGGAAAAAACCTGGGAGTCGGAGAATTTTCCTGGAATTTTTTTCGATTTCGAAATGTCAGAAAATTGTCAAGAAATTTATTGACATTTCTGGAGTTTTTTATTTAGGCTTAATTAGATTTCATTTAGGTAATACTTTATTTGAATCAGCTTGGGCTCTAAAAAACATTGATACCCAAGAAAATATTATGGGGCAATTATTGTAGTTGAAATTTTTTTGAATTAAACAAATGTTATATTTCCATATATTGCGAGACATTCAATTTTCCTGTCTTTAAACATTTCTTGAGCATTTTTTTTCTAGATACTCTCTTGGATCGTTGTTCTGTTTATCACCCCTACCTTGTAAAACATTTGCGAAGTCTTCATGATGCGCTTAATTAACAATTACAATATTATCGTCAATAATGAAAAGCGAAGGATATAAAAATAATGTTTCAAATATTTTTTGCTTATTGTTCATTTCAATTTAACCATGAACCTTATTGTGTAAAATGTCATGCATATAATAAGTAAAACTACTGTTGTGAAATTCGATGTTATTTTTTCGTCTGTACGTTCCAGTATACTAAAGAATTAACTACAGTAATGCCAGAATTAAGTACATAAATTCCATAAAGTTCAATTCCATAAAGTTTATTTTGTTGATAATAATGATAAAAATCTGAACACATATATTTGAGCTACTCTTTGCGATGTTTACGAGTTAAAAATTCATGTTACAAAATGTGATACTCAAGGTAAATAAATGCTGTTCCATTCACGAGGAAATATTTTTATGATGAATATAAAAAGCTTTATTTGAAGTACAGTTGACACGCATTCTCGTTTAATCTTCTATGTTCGCGAACGAAAATTCATCAAACTGTGTCATATAAATATAAGCGAGGCATAGAAAATGCACTGCATCAATAACGCTCCAGTATCTATAAACTGATTAATATTCTTGTTTTTATTAAAACAAGTTAAATATTAGTGTGGCACATACGTCTCTCCAATGTCGACATGCAAATTCATCAAAAAATGCACTCTAGTGACATGCGAGTTGTTTTAATAAAATGAATGTCTCTTCACGTCTGTGAAAACGGCGTTCAAATGAGATTAAAAAAGCGAAGATAAAAAATCTGCATTTAGACGAAGTTGATAATTGAAAAGATGATTTGAGGAATGCATGGTTTCTCATGCGAGGAAAAGTAATGAAACTGGGGTGTCTTAATCAAAGTAATCAAAGTGAAAAAATATGTATGTCAATTAGAAATCGTAACGAGGCATCCTTGATATACAGATCGAGGAAATTGTCACGAAAGTGCGCAGCAACGAGCATGCCTTTGTAAGTCGTCTATGCAGTCTATTAAACATAGAAATACCGCATTGCCGTAAGTCGACGAGGAGCAACATGCAGTTGCGCCCAGGAACGGGCGGCAATCATAGAAGTAGTAGTGCTGGTATGGTTCAGATAATGCGTCTTCGTATATACACTTCTCTTCTTATTACGTTTCCAGACAATATGAAATGACACTTCCAAACGTTTGAATTTAACGTAGCTTCTCGTCGAAAATTGTAACGATACTTCGAAAGTTGTAAGTTGGCAATTCATTGCAAACTATCGGTCGAAAGTTTAAATGCGCATTAATGCAATAACGCTACTTTTAAAAGCGAATTATCAAACGCTGTGAAGTTTTTAATTGGAAGCAACTTTCGTTGGAAAGTTGGAAAGGAAAAAAATATCACGAAAACGGCGCGATAGACCAGGGTCTATTGTGCCAGAATGGCCAGAATGATTAAGTGTTTCACAAACGACTCGAAACATTCAACGCGATAACAATTGCCATTTTGCCGGCGGTTTTCGGACGAAGCGCCGCATACATTTGTCGCCCGATACGTGAGGGAACGTATTCAATCAACGTGTGCTCGATAATGAATAAAAATACAGAAACAAATCCTGCTGTTTGTTGTTTTCAACGGCGCGGCGTTGTAATTGGCATTGATCTGTTGTTTCACGATCGATTCGTTAAATTTTGAAAGACTTGTTTCCAAGTTAATGACCTGGACACAATTGCAATCAACGTCGTGAAATTTCCTGTTATATCCAGGCGATTTTCTCTAAATATTATTGGCCACGAAGAGCAAAGGGACAGTTTTCTAACGAGAAATTTCCCGTTGCCAAATCAATGTTTTCTTGTTTAACGCGCAAGTTCATGGAACAAGAAGCTGGTCAATATATGGACTTTCATTTTTCGTTGCACATAGGTCAGCACAGTCGACGGCTCGTTACCGCTAACAATGTATCGACTTTCGGTTCTCCTTACCAAAACAAGCTCCGCACTTGTCGCACAACATTTTTTGTTTTTCATTGTCGAATATTTCACACTTTCAGAGTCTTCCAACGAACAACAAAGAAACAACGCTTGAATGAACATGTTCATGCAAGCGTTTTTGAAAAAAATGCATGAATTTTTTACGCAAAAACTATTGGTGTGATAATAAATGAAAAGTTTAGCATGCATCTTTCCAGAGACTACGAAGGCCTTTGAAGGTGTGAACAGGAAAGCATCAATATTTTCAGTTCACGTTCGTGGATGGGGCGGAGCGGTCAGTTTCACGCTCGGTTGCCCTTACCCCTAGGGTAAACCTCCTCGTTCTCATTTTTATTAGAGACTGAGTTAACCCTCGGCGCTCCAGGGATCAAACCTGTAATCTCACAATTTGTAGGTAAACTACCAACTAACTGGGGTAATTTATTTCGTGTATGAACAGGTTTAAATTTCGATCGAACGAAATCCTGATTTTATTTAAAGTTTTCGTTTGAAAATATCTTTGTTATGCTTGCGCGACAGGATTTTTATTATAAAAACTGTGATAAGTGTCCCTGTTATGAAACGGCACCCTCGATAATCAATTAATTATGCTATAATTGAAACGTTCACATGTACGGCAACTGAAGCATGCAATTTACCCGAGAGATAAATTTTCTCGAAATAACCATTTTTAGAACGCTATGCATGAAAAAATTCACAGAATGTACTGTAAATTGGAAACGTTCAGTCTGTTGTTGAAAATTCGGATGAAAAAATATTGGTGAACCTTTTTGAAAGGTACGAGCTTATTGGGTCAATAAAATTTCGAGCCGACTGCAGGTCGAGCACAAAGGATCAACAATTATTTACCAATTTTAAAATCCTGTTTCCAGCCAATTGTGTGCTATTCACAATTGGTTTTAGATGAAAAAAATTCGATTCCGTTTAAACATTTAATACGGCGCTCGAGAAAATTTGCGTAGCTATAGTTTATATCTATAACACTGCGACGCTAGTTTATTGTTCTATTAGGTTACGAACGATATAAGTGATTTGGCTTGTGTTGAGCTAGTAAATTATGAAATTTTCTACAAGTGACACAACAACGATTCTTTCTGACAATCATGTATTTTTAAATAAGCTTGCTACAATTATAAAAATATTTTTCCCCTCTGAACAGATATATTTTTAATGAACGTTTTTCAACTGTTTATCTCTTTGAACCGAATTACACAATCAAGCGCAAATAATTAACTGAAATAATCTCTTGTTCATTAGTCTCCTTCTGTGATAGAGTCCATGATAAACGTAAAATACCTCACGAACGAGCAGGCTTCGTTATGAATCAGAGTGAAAATAATCTCATCGTTTTTAGCGACTCTGGCAAAACGGATTAAGAGGCCTCGGGGTTTTTCCGTGTAAAATTATGTTTCAGAAAGTTTGGGTCACCGCAATAAAGGCGTAAAGTTTACGACTCTTCGGAGTTCTTGATGGAAAACTCGCGTTCAATAAATCCTCGATCTCATCGAGCAGAAGAATTCTATTATGACCATCTGTCGTACCTGGCAGTTGCTTACAACCGTCTCGTCGGTAAACTTGCGGACAAACTTGGAGCGATTGTTGGCGAAGCGGCGGTATTACAATGTGCCACATGTTGCTGTCGATTTCTGTTTGGCCGTGGAGCTATCTACTACTGCATGAGCTACATTATTCCGAACCTCTCGCTTTGCCAACCATGACCGGAGCATCTGACGAATGATCGATAACAGGGCGAGAAACATCGCGCCGGCCAAGATTATTGAACGTTCCGCGGACGAATTATGATGTGGAACGTGAGCTTTCGACTTAATTTTGCGTTATCGATATCGAAAAGTGCTTTTACGGTAATGCGATTTGTGAAGGATGGCAAACTGTACGCCACGTTCAGCCAACTTTGGCCTGCATTTGTATGCGAACGTGACACGGTGCATTTGCTGGGCATACTGAGAATACAAATTCTTTTGATTTTCTACAATGTCGGCTTTGGCGTGGAAATTGCATGGTTTCGTTTCTTCGAGGAAGGAACATATTTTCAAATAAAAATTATTCAAATCGTGCGGAAAAGTACCCTAACTTGAGAGACATTTTGTTTTTTCGTTTGTGAAAACCATGATTATGATGAAAATTTAGTCTGGGTGGTTGGAGCTACAAAATGAGATGACGAAAACAAGATTTTTCTGTTGCTGCGTTGAATTCTTCGAGATAAATTTGTCAACTGGATGCGCCATTCGAAATAAAACTAAAAAATACATGTAGAAAATTGTTGTTTTTATATTAAAATGTTTCAATGGCATTAACAATTTTCAATTATAGGAATTCGATAGTTTTAGATTGAATTCTAAATCGTGATTGTAGGCCGTTCGAATTTAATCGCGCAAGCAAATTACTTCCACAGCTCAAGATGCATAAAATAAATTTGATCGATTCCCACGCATTCCTCACCGTTTCAAATTATCATTCGGATTGGGTAATTCTCGGTTTAACGGAATATTACTGTGCTCTAAATAAACGCATCAACGGTATTACATACCGATACGATATCTCGATGCAGCAAATTTTTTGAGCGAAGTAATTCAGTAGTGATGGATACGAGACAGATGAATGAACAGTCGAATGCAATTTCTCATTACATTACAATCGGAAACGACGATTGCTCTTTCGATCGAAGGATGATTTTCGCAAATGAATTTGCCGTTAGCGCGAATTTCCCACGAGGGAAACATTTCACACGAAGATTTCACGCTAATTTTTCTGCTAATAACAGACTCGAGAGAAATATGATTTATCATACAAAATTTATAAAACGGTGAATGAAGAAAAGAAAAAATAAACCAGGTCATTAAGTTCCTCAATATTCGAAGCTGCAAAATTGAATTGCCGTTTTCGTGGAGAAAAAAATCAATGTTTTCTTACTTCGCTAATTATCGTAAGACGAGTAATTAACTCGGTTTTCTAGGAAAAAGGATAACAAATACACGATGTACACAGTTGAACGGAGAGAAAAACGAGCGGCGACGACACAAAAGCATCAAAAGACTAAGGAACAAACCTACTTCGAAAATAAGCCATTATCAAGCTATCAAACTATCGGACTCATCGTTGGTGTCACAATGAATCAAGTGGCACTGTTCCCGGAGTTTCAAAAGCTTTCGCGGTCGAGCATAAAAGAGGCGTATGGAAAGAAGAGGGGAATGGAAGACATGTATAGCTTGACGAAAGAGAGGGGGTTAAGTAGTGGAAGAGGGACTATTTTCAGCAAGTGAAACTTTCCGCGCGGTGTGCGAACGTGTCTACCTGTACATGAATGGCGAACGAGGGGAAGTGTGTTTCCCGTACACGCAGCAAGTTGCTCGAGCATGAAAGCTTTAGTATACAGCGATGCACCGACCACGCTGAAATAGTGCCAATTTCGAACCCAAGTGATAACAGGCGACAACCCAGTTACCGGAACCGCAGCGGCGAATACCCCATAAATCGCGAGTCGCAAAGTCGAATCAATTTTCGCGATACCGTTCATCACTTTTTTCTATAACCCTTTGTATCAACGAATATGGCTTCTTCGACTTGAAAGCAATAGAAGCAATTCTTGCGTTATTTTCTTTCTCGTCTGCCTTTTCTTCGTTTTCTTCGTCAATCTTTTTTGAAGAAGAAAGAGCACAGATTTCATCTGGAAAAAATTGCATTTTCGCTACGGAATGTAATGTTCATAGTGATAGGGCAGTAAAAGTATGAACACCCACGTAATTATTGACAAGGTTTTGGAACTCTTCCCATGGGAATTCGGAATGGCATTTGCCTTGGAAGCTTAAAATTATTGGCAGTTCGCATTTAAAAACTTTACTTTTTTTGACCTTGATAAGAGGCCAAATTCAGAATGTAACAAAACGGAACACTTTTTGAGCATTTTTTGGTCTTTTTGGCCGTGTTTGATTTGATTTATTTGAACTATTTATTTCGTTCATGACACGTGGGTTTCACGCGGAGAAATGTGAGAGCCGTCTGTTCTACTCCACTTACTTTGCTTGTTCACTGGAGCATTTTCATTTTTCATCAGCACCGACAGACCCGAAGACTTTGATATCTCTTCAATAACACATGTGGACGTGCATGTCGAGATTGAAAAGAAAGAACGGATTGCTAGAAGGATCAAAGACCTGAATAATGATTCGCAGTTAAAAACGTAGCTCTGTTACAGTGCCATAAACCAAGTTTCGTGATGGTAACTAACGTTTCGCAGAGAACTGACAAAAGGCTCAAAGTCCAAACATGCTGGTAATTCAAAGGGATTACGAAAGACCATGCTAAACCTAGTTTGCATGTGGATTTTACAGCAAATCCAGCTGCACCGAAAAGATTCCCGCATACATTAACCGTCCGTATTTACGAAAAAATATTTGTGTAGCGACCTAGGAGCATTCAAGATCCAGCACGCGAAATTCAAATTTTCCTGAATCTTCTTTATCTAACATGAAGATCCAAAGGAGCGAGTGCTCGCGTGGAATACAAAAGAAGATGAAAAGGTTGAAAAAGCGATGTGACTTGGTTTTCTCATTCAACGTTCAGAATTAATCAAATTTAATACAAGCCAGTTAATGGAGAGTCATTATTTTGATATTAAACTCTTGATTCCTAAGTTTGCTACTCTCGATCCCTCTCTTTGGCCTCCAAGACTTTTCAAATGTTCCTCTTCAGTCACTCGAAAACTTGGCACGATATCTACCAGCAATACCTGCTGCTGAATTATCTGGAGGCGAAAGCTGAGTGTAATACAATCAGAAGAAAAGTCACCAGCGCAGACTTTTCTAACTGATTAAATCCTACACCGAGAATTCTTATTTTCGCGAGCTCTTCTTTCTTTGGGCATGCGAACGCTTTCATTTAAAACGCTATGACGGGTGATTAATTTAAGTAGGGCAATCTAATTTACCGCGGAATTCTTCATAATTAATTCAATCCGTCGAAAAAAAGATACACAGTAAAAGCGCCAGTTTCTCACTGGAAATAAATATGAAAAACCGAAAAAATGTAGTACATGAACTCTTATTGCATGTTCAATTGCATGTGTAACTTGGAAGGCTTGGAATAACGAAAGGCGTAGTTGAGTCAAAGCCAACCATGAAATATAGCCGAGTTAACCGGGCTTCTTTCCCAATCTACTTATGCGGTTTAGCGAAAATTTAGTTGACCGAAAAAAAACTTTGTCCATTTATCTGCATTACTTCCTTGGCTCGTATCAACCGTTGTGTCCAAATCGAACACGGCAACGTTACTCACACAAGCGAGTCTCTTTTTACGTGAGTGAAATTAATTCGTACATGATTGGAAATTACTATTGAATATTGATTGATTATTATTTTGATATTTATTGTTTTTAAATAATTGGAATCTCGATTGGGGCTGAGCCCATGGCCGGAAGTCCAAAGCCCGAACGTAATTACATGAGTTTTCTGAACATTCTTTTATAGTTATCTTTTTTTTTGTTACCTTTATTGAATTCTTTCCTGAATTTAAAAAAATTATATACGATGATTCATGAGTATTTGAATAATTTATTTGTATTTGAATGAAAACTATTATTTCTTTTGAATTTTTTGATTGTTATTTTTAATATTCATTGAACTCTCGACCGCGGCTGAGCCCGCGGCCGGAAATCCAAAGCCCGAACGCGATAACATGGGTTTTCTGAACTTTCTTTTCAGTTATGACGTCCATCGAAATTGAAGTTGACAAACAATCCTTGCGGTTTGAAAACTTGTTTTAAATGTAACAATCTGTTCGAAAAGAATGTAATATTACTTGAGGAAAGCTGCATTATTATTTCACATGAGCTTTTTTTGAAAAACATTTTAATTCAAAGTGAAATTTCACTCTGAGATTGATGTGAATTAATATTATATTAATTGAATAATTTATATTAATTAATTTATTAATTACTCTATGATTTCTTCACTTCATTCGAATCCAATTTGTGCAGTCAACTTTGCACGCAAAAACAGGTTTGAAAAAGTATTTTTGATGTGACAAAATCTGTTTTGAATAAAGAAAAAATGAAATGAGAAGGCCGCTGATGCATAATGTATCTCAAAATTCTAGAAATCTATCATACGTGTGAAGAGATGTGAGCGTGTGTACATCAACCCGGTCAAAAATTTCTCAGATATGACCATACATGAGCATATATGGCCAAATTACATATATGATCATATATGAAGATGTCATATATGACCATATATGATCATATACGGTCATATATGGTCATATATGACATTTTTTAAATAAAAAAATAAACAATAAAAAAATCTCCAGAGTTTTATAATTTTCATTATCGAGCCTTTAATATCTCAAATTAAATATGCCGAGTTTGAAAATTTTCAACCCTTGAGGGGAATTGAACCCGGGACCCCTAGGTGACAATTCGTAATCTTCACCTCTGGGCTATGAAGACAAACGTAAATTAGAGATAATGGGGCCTTTATCAGGTCACATGCAGTGCTCATATATGGTCATACATGACCGCGAAAGGCCGGATCTCATCATTCATTCAGACTTGTTACCGTTTTCCACATTAGTTGTCTTTACAACTAGTCATTGAGTTGTTTA
>JABFQM010003664.1:0-11214 GCA_022816865.1 Zelostemma sp. ZL-2020
TGAATTCTATAAATTCTTCTAATTATAGATAAAATAAATAATAAACCCACTAAAATCGAATTTATTTTGATAATACTTATAATTAAGTAAATCTCTGAAACTAATCTTAAAGAAGGGGGAGAGGCCATATTTATTACACTAAATAAAAATCATATTCTTATTTTTGAATAATACAAAATTATCCCCTTATTAAATAATATACTTCGTCTTCTTTCCCGCTTGTAGCTAAAATTTAACAAACAGAATAACCCCGAAGAACATAATCCATGTCTAATTATTATAACTAATTCCCCTAATATACCTCAATAAAAAAGACTTACGCCCCACATAATATTAATCCCATATGAACTACTGAAGAATAAGCAATTAATATCTTTAAATCAACTCGTCTTAAACATATATAAATCTTACTCCGATAGAACCAATACATGAAACCCTAAGAATCAATATATTATATTTTAAACATAAATTTATTATAATATAAAAACTTCGAATTAAACCATATCCCCCTATTTTTAATAAAATACTAGCCAAAATTATTGACCCAAAAATAGGAGCCTCAACATAAGCTTTCGGTAACCAAAGATGTAAAACATAAATTGGCAATTTCACTAAAAAAAATTAATACAATTATTAGATGAAAATAAAAAATTATTTATAATCATAAACTTATAAATATTAAATAAATACAAATTTAATGAATATAAACTATTGAATATAATTGATAATAAAAAATAATAAAAGAGATACAAATAATGTATATATTAATAAATAAAAAATTGAAAATAAACGTTCAGGTTGCCCTCCTCGACCTTAAATTATTATAATAATAGGAATCAACCTTACTTCAAAAAAAAAATAAAATCTTGATATATCAATAGATATAAATGAACCAAATAAACTAAATATTATAATTATTGATACTGAAATATAATAATAAATGTAATTAATGGTTAAAACTGATAAATATATTGATCCTAAAATCCAGTATACTAATAAAATTAATAAAAAACAAATTTTATCTAAACAATAATCTCCATAAAAATTTTCTCAATTATTTAAAAATTTAATATATAAATTTATTCTCAATGTAAAAAATATATAATAAAAACTAAATTCTGATGAAAAATTATCAATAATTTTTCCTTGAGATAATAAAGTATAATAACTAACCCGATAGAAGTAAATAAAACTTTTATCATAATCTTAAATTTAAAAAATGTATATACTCAGCTTCTTGTATTCGAATAATTAAAACTATTAATCCTAACCCTAATACAGCCTCGCAAACAACAAAAATTATAAAATAAAGTAATAAATTATATTTAATATTATTCAATTACAAAAAAATATTAAATAACCTTAAATTTATAAATATTAATAACTCTATAAATATTAAAAAAACAACAATGTTTTAAAAAATTTAATAGATAAATCAAACTAAATATAAATGTCAATAAATCAAATTCATTGGTTATTATAGTTCAAATAAAACCTTAATATTGCAAATTGGGAATAAATCAAAAATATATTTTAATAACTTCGAAAAAAAATTTAAAAAATTTATCTTTAATCCCCAAAATTAAAATTTTTCGATAAACTACATTTTGTACTGGTAACAAAATATATAATAATTCAATTAATTATTGTTATGAATATGATGATTGTAACAAATAGATTTTTGCTATCACCTTAAAACTAAAGATTCGGTAGCGCGGACCCCGGAAACGAGGGTTCTCCGACCTTGCGCTGCGGCTTTGAGGTGCCGAACCCTTCACGAGAGTTGGGCAGTATGGAATAAAGAACGCGACACGAATTACAAGTTACTTCCGATTTATTGAATAACGAACAATCTCGCGGAGCAATGGTTTTACAACTACGAAAGGTGCCTCGGTACGGCAAGGAGACGCGAGTAATTTAAGTTGATTGCTAGAGCAAAACAGACAAAAAGGCTGGTACTAGGCAAAAAAAGCCAACGGCCAAAGGCCGACCGCAAAAAGGCCACGAGAGCCCAAAAGATCGGGGTTTTAAAGACAAACCCCTACCTACTCGATTTCCGAAAAACAAGATACGACTTGCTTTTCGACGTACTTTCCTCTACTATTGTTGGCTGGCTTATCATTCTTTAATTAACTACTTCTACTTGATTGATTTGTTCGTTAGCTGTTCCACGTTTTTACTGCGTGATAGGTTTTACCCAATTACTCATTGTTACACGTTTTTACTGCGTGATAGGTTTTACCCAATTACTCAAACGTTTAGATAGATAGATTATGTAACGTGGATGCACAATTCCAGACGTTACATTCCTCCCCCCTTAGGTGCGTACGTCCTCGTGCGCTGTATTTTAATATGGTTTTATTTTTTTATTGATTGAAAAAAATTGTTCGAATAGATTAAAAGGCTATCTTTGGTATGTGTACCTCTGTACACCCCTCCCTCCTTATAACGCTCTGACGTTCCATCGTCGGTTATTGAAATAAAAGAAAAACGTAAAAATCGCGTAATTATCTTAGCCTAAACCATTGCTCTGCATGAAAATAAAAATAATCCTTAAGAACTATAACAATTTTGTGCCTTTTCGGCTTTGGGGTAACAGCTGTTTGGGGAAAAAGGGGTTTCCTAGTTGTCCGGTTCCAAGATCCGTTGGTTGTGTTTTCCGGCAGATTTTTGTTCCTGATTTCGATCTTCCTTTTCCACACGATTTGTAGATTGGTTCGGAGATTTTCTTCCCGAATTCTGTTTTCTTTTTGATGTTAAAAATATTCTGAAACAAAGGTTTATCTGCGGCTTACCGCATTATTTGTTCTTATCTGCTAGTATGGATATGCTTTGATTCTAAAGTTAATTATTCTTTCAACGGCGTATTTTATAATGTTCAATTTGATAACCGACCAAAATGTGGATAAGCAGTAATACTTTTCATTCCCTATTTGCCTTATCTCATATCAGTGTACCGTGGTTTTTTCTTTCTTTCCTTCTTACTTCACTCGTGTCCGCGTATTAATGCAACGCTCGCGATATTGGGTTAAGATCAATATACTGTACATTTGCGAAAAGGTCAGTAGCAGCAGCAGCCGCAGCAGCAGTTACGAGAAGAGACGAGTCTAGACATTTGCTTTATACACATAATAACACGGACGTACACTGTCCACGAATCTAAGACCGTATTGTGGTGGCGCAACGTTAATTTTTGGTGTCACGCACCTATTCGTGTGCCGCGATTCGACTCGAAACGAGAAAAGAAAGGGAGCGTGTGGAAAATAATACGAGAATTCTTAGCTTCGTATACATATAACACCCATTACCACATTAACCACATCATCAATGTCTTTCTCACGCCACTTTCCTTCAATTTCTTTCATCGAGTATTGTGACACATTTTTCGATGATTTGACAAACTCGCATGCGTAAAAAAAGCTCAAAGAAAGCAAATGGAACAACGGGATACTGATACAAATCGATGAATGATTCTCAGGAATTTCTATTGATTTCGGCGAGCCTTGAACTGTTTGTCCTGAGATTGGCCTATCGCACGCGGATGGATGACACCGAGCTGACTTTTTGCAACGGCGTTGTCCTTTCGCGAGAGCAATGCCAACGCAGCTTCGGTGATTGGTTCCACGGCATCCTGGACTTTTGTCAAGGATTGCACGCGCTTGATGTCGACATCAGCGCCTTTGCTTGCCTCTGCGCCCTCACCCTAGTCACCGGTAAGCCATTTTTACTGAAAAAGCCGTTATTTATCGTTTATTCGCTATTATTTGCCAAGTACGTGCTACGCGCATGATCACGGCCGTGCTGCCGTGCCTGCCGTGCACATGTCATTTCTAATTTCATCTTCAGGATATTATATATTAATTATCAATTAATGCCTGTCAACAATCGCTCCGGGCTTGAGTTAATTCTTTATTGATGGCACGACACGACATCAATCGCGATATCGCGATATCGCGATAGATGACATGCGATATTGGTCATATGACGAGTGACAAGGGGAAAATAAAAAAAACGATGAAATCCATATTAATGAGACGCGCAGTCGTTGCCCCGCCGTCATCGCGCCGTCCTTTTCGTGACTGCAGTGCCACCGCGAAAATGAAAATATACGTACAGAAATAAAATTGTCGATCGTCGTTAGCCCGTATTTATTCATAGTAGATAAAATCAAAGCAGGCTGAATTTATTTTCGCAATTTTTTTAATAGACGGAAAACAAAGGTTTTCCAAATCAAACAAATCCGAGCAATAATTTATTTTGAAACTCGATGAAAATTACAGAAAGACACGGTCTTCGGGAACCGCAAAGGGTAGAACAACTCCAGATGAAGATTATAACGTCGTTGAGGGATCACGTGACGTACAATGCCGAGGCACAACGCAAGGCGCAGTATCTGTCTAGGCTACTGAGCAAACTCCCGGAATTAAGGAGCTTGTCGGTCCAAGGCCACCAGCGCATCTTTTACCTGAAGCTTATGGACCTGGTACCGGCGCCGCCGTTCATAGAAGCAATGTTCATGGCGACCTTACCCTTTTGAACGATCGTTCGCGCCAACTTTTCGGCTTCTTGTCGCGCGAGTTTGCGTTATTAAAATAAGGACCCTTTTCCGTATTGCGGTTGCGGCAGAAGAGGCGAGCAAATAGAACAACTTAATTGCGCGACTCGTTTGACGATGTATCGCGGTGAGAAGCTAAGCACTGGCAATATTGGTGCCACTCGCATTTTGCAGTCATGACTTTTGAATGCAACTCGCCCCTTTCGTAGAACTAGTAGATTTTTCTAATTTTGTACTTGCAAAGTGTATTAATTACTACGAGCGTCTGTCTGTTTGCCTGTCCGTCTACGTTTTTACCTTTATTTATTGTTTTCTTTCATCGGATCGGGTCCCTCGTGAATCTTTTTTTGCCTTGTGGTACACTGCAGTGTTTCGCTTTCTCACCGTAGTAAACGCATAAGCGGTCGTTAATGAGCGATTTTGATAATTTCATCTATTATCATGGCGCATCGTTGAATTCTTATACCACAATGTGTATATACTTCATCAATTTGTTCTCGATGATTTTATCAATAATCGCGAGTGATGCATGGCAGTGAACGTATTGTACTTGATACATATCAGAGCTGATTGCTCCCTGTGGCTTTAAGTTGTACAACATTTTGGAAAATTCATTATTACGTTTGCATTTTTTATTGCAATGTTAGTATGAGAGTTCTCGTGCAGCAAACTTTTATAGTAATTACGTAATTTTTTTTATTACAAATAGCAATAATTTTACTGCAATAATCTTTTTCGTTGAGAAATTAAAAAAAAAAAAAGAAAAGAATTTACCAATCATGTTCCCGTAAATGAGGAAAAATTGC
Organism: Zelostemma sp. ZL-2020; assembly: GCA_022816865.1. Taxonomy (NCBI): domain Eukaryota; kingdom Metazoa; phylum Arthropoda; class Insecta; order Hymenoptera; family Platygastridae; genus Zelostemma; species Zelostemma sp. ZL-2020. The sequence continues at coordinate 5,362 of JABFQM010003664.1, forward strand.
AATACCAAGTTTGCCGTGCCAAGGAAAAAGCATGATAACTATAATACGTAGAGATTGCGCGTAATTTTCGACTCATTTTTCTTGGCACAGCAGAATAAGTCCAGGGTTGGGCCACGTTGAATAATCCATAATTACTTGATTACTTCGAAAATCAAGTAATCGAACGGCGATGATCAGAAGATTATCGAATTATCGGTAAACATTTATCAATGATCGTTGCAATGAAGAACATATCAAAATTATTTCTCTTCTCAATATGTCTCTAGTTTTAAATTATGCTTATGATTGAATTATTGATTTTTCAGGTTTTCATCATCCTTGGAATTTTATGTCTGTAATTGTATTCTTTATTTTACATTATGAAAACTTTTATTGAGATTGAGAAAATGTTTACAGTGCTAACATTATTTTTAGCACGATAATTGGTGTTTTGCAGCAGTTCGATGTGTAATAGGAAAGTGATGAAAAATGTTCAACTTTCAAGACATGCGTTCATATCCATTATAATAAAAATTAATAATACACGTTCGTAGGAATGAATAAGGCCGAATGTAAATTATGTTTGATTAATCATCGCCATGCGATTAAGGGATCGATTTCAGTAATCGAGTAATAATAGATTGGCCAACCCTGTAGGACCAAGTCGAGCGTTTCTGCTCGCGCGAAACGAATACAAAGCATGCAAATTTATCAGAATACATAAACGAAACTTGTCGAATGAACCACTTGCCATGGTTGATAATCGGTCCCACGATAAAACAATATGAACGATCGATGATCGACGAGAATGCAAAATGATTATATGCATGATAAAAATGGCAAAAATGATGAATAATCGGTGATGATCGGTGCATCGGGCGGGAATAAAATAACGCGCGAAAATCCTAAATCGCAGGGTCGAAATTTATCATTGACCCTACGAATCTAGATACTCTTTTATGTATGTGATTTTAGGCAGATAAGAAGTACGGCGTCGTTTCAACAACCGAAGGCCCGAGCGGCGGTTTCTCAATTATTATTGCCGAAAAAAAGAGAATCGAGGTATAAGATTAATTTGATATAGGCGTGAAAGAAATCGGTCGATAGATTATTTACATGTGCGAAACGGCGCCGGGATAAAGTTACTATTACTTTACGATGTTACTTTTAATCAAACTTACGTAGACAATTGTATTTATACGTATGCCACAATAAAATTTATGTTCTGCAATTTAAGTACTGTACCGTATTCGCGATCGCAAAGCTGCGTATTTTTATATATACATAAAACATTAATTAATTAGGGCATATAGATGGTTTACTTGTTTTTCACATTTTTTTAAAAAAATTGACGAAAACGAAAATATGTGACGCGTCGTGTATAACTCTTTTATACACTTTTAGTACGGATTAGCATGGAACGAACTACATACGAGGAAAAGTTTTTTTTTGCGATCGTGAACTTGATCGCTGCCACACTTTACCGCGTTGCTCGCTATTAATGAACGCTGAATCAAGTGTAAGGGAAAATCCGTTCTTTTCTTTTTTCTTTCATTTTAGCGAATCAAAATGTTTGCAATTGAAATATTCGAGTTTCGTTTCGCTGAAATGAATGAAAATTACAAGTGCAAGGTCAGATTTCGCCGACTTTTCCTGTAAAATGGCCTCACTCGAAGCAACCGTTGGATTATTATTATTATTATTATTATTATTATTATTATTATTATTATTATTATTATTATATAGTTGCCCATTACCGTTACTAATTACCATTGCTCTACCGTTTTTGCTGCTACTGCTGCTGCTCGGAAAAAGAGAATGTGTTCTCTCCGCGCGTTAGAACGTACCGAATTAATCTTTTATTTTTAACGAATCTTTTAAATGCCGATGACTAAAATGTTCGCATTACCGCTTTGGACAATTGGACGCTCTCTTTTTTCGATCCAAGTATCGTATTATTATCCGCTTGCAATCCTATCTTTGCGGAAGGTGCCCCCGTTACCGTTATTGTTTGACGTTCATTTTATTTTTCTTATTTTATTATATTATTCTCGCAGCAGGCTCTGTGCGAAGCAATCATCCGGGTGCAAGTATTTCCCATTAAGATTAAATGAAAAGAAATTATTAGCTCGTATAGTCCGTGAATTATATGTACGATATCGAGAGAATTTTCTTCAATGAAAAGCTTCAGTGAAAAGTACCTGAATGAGTGGCGGCTGTCATTTTTGTAAAATAAAGCGTTCCTTCGTTCTTTTCAATCGAAAGGAGACAAAAGAAGAGTTGATGGAATAATTTAACAAAGGGAAACGCGGCACAACAGAATATAATATATTGTTTTGATTGAAAGATACAAATTAATATATATATATACCTATGTATAGTAAAAAAATGTACCTATTTCATGTCTTTTTTGATATGCGTTTTTCACATCTATTTCCGTCAAGTATCCAAAATAATTGTTCAATGCAAAAAAGACAACGCTGTCACGACGCGCAACATGATGCCTGCATTCTTCTGATTGGTGAACTTGTTATTACTCGATAAGTAGGCATTAACCTTATGCATTAACCCTGCACCATAAACGTACGTGTATATAAATTATGTGTGTGTACATATATTATATTACGTATCTACTGAGCGATATGAAAGAAGAACTGTGACGAGGCGTGAGATTCGAAAATCATAGAAATGATGGGTCAAAGAAGATATAATATAGAAAGAGAAAGAGAGTGTAGAAAAAACGAATGTACATAGAAGGCGAAGATTGAAAGTGCCTTTTGGCCTGGAATTGTCGATGATATATTGATACTATTTATTTTTTCAAAAATCATGGCCTCGATGTGTAAAAAGTGAATGGGGGGTAGGGGGAAGGGGGGAGCGAATACTTTTTAAAAAAAAGACCAGAAATGGCATTGCCCGATTTGCTTAAGTGATACCGTAGACACTAACATTTCAAGACTTCCCTCGTGTGACTTTCATTGTGTTTCTCGACTTTTCCACATTTTTGTCAAAAGGTTCGTTCCTGAAACCAACAGTCCGGTAATTGTTGCGAGGATCACCTTACTCAAATGAAGGCATCAATATATTGTGTACTTAAATACTCGGCAATTGTGTGCGCAAATAAACACTTTGCATAAATTAAATCGATCTTTCAAACGCCAATTATTCGCCTCCCCCTCTTTCCTCGGATACCCTAATAAACTCCAAATAAAAATAAATCTTTTGTTTCATTCGTTTATTACTATTATGATTTTTTTAATAAAAAGTTATCTTCACAAAATCTATGGCTGTACGGTTGAATAAATTCTCTTGAGGTACTCACAAATCGGAAAAGAAATCTGAAGCGTTACCAGTTTCACTACTTGGTAGATTGTGCTTCATTTGCTTTTGCTTTCCACCTTTGACTGGCGCCGATACATCAATATTTTCAAAGTATTTGACGTTCCAAAATTTCACATCGTTGGCGTGCGAGGTGGAAGCTACGATAGTTCCATCGTTACAGACGTCCAAGTTCTCCACCGCAAAGTCATGCTGGCCAACGATTCCAAGATGTCTGTTTGGAAAAAGGCTCGTTGCTCTGAAACAATCATTATATATTACACGACATAAATCCCCCTAAAATATCCCTGATTTTTCACTTAAAAAAAGCACCTCAAAATGCCATTTTCGTCTCCGGTTATTGCAATGTTGTCAGTTATCGGTATCATACACTGAATCGATTTTTTCGCCGGACTCGGAAGCTCATCGGAATGAAGACCGAATTCTCCCCAATTGAAGACGTACATTTTCCCTTTGCTGCTCGTAGCCAGAATTTTTGTTCCCCGCTTGAAAAGTCCTAATGACGTCAACTCCGCCTCGTACTCTTCGCTCTGAAAATGAAACTTGTTTCAAGTTTCATCTGTAAATGTTTCTCTGCAAACGTCTTCCGAACGTCGATATTTACCTGAAGATGTAATTTTCTGGCAACCATGTTCAAAGTCGTGAGAGAGCCATCGCCGCTAGCGCACACGAGGTACTTTTTTTCCTCATTCGTAATCATTGCCGTCACGTACTCCTCCATTTCTTTGAGTGAAAATATCGGAGAATCGGTGCTCTGCCTCTTATCCCACACTGAAAAATTTACAATTTCCATTGTTATTCATTGCTTTTGTTTTTCATTGTATTTCATTTTCTTACACTTGACCATGCCGTCGTCGTCGCCAGTCGCAAAAGTGTTCTCGCCGATTACCGTTAAAGTATAAATTGAAGATCTGAAATAATAATTGTATTAATAATCAACAGCAATATCAAACGCAGATTCACAGATAAAGAAAAAAAACAACGCACTTGTGGGCATTTTCATAAAATCGTACGAGTTTTTCTGTTTCAACGTCTGTTAGTATCACGGCCTTGTCCTTTCCTGCCGAAAGCATGGTCTTTCCGTCCTCGCTGAATTCAATATCACGGCAGGATTTCAAATGAACTTCTATCGTTGATTTCAACTCGTTCTCTTCATTGCTGTATTTGTACCTTTGAAAATTAACGGGTGCTGCATTAATGACGAAAGCATTTTTTTCTTTTTTTAAAAGAATATTCTCGACGTTTTAAAGATTTTATACTATATACGTATGCATATGTCTTACATACACATGAACATCGCCCGTGATACTGCCCAAAGCAATCAGGTCTTGTTTCGGATGAAAGCAGACGTCAACGACGAAATCATCCATGGAAATCATTGGGGGGTGCGTCCTGTGCAATTCTTTCGATCTTATTATTGCTTTTACCACTTCGTCATCTTCTTCATCTGTATTTAAAGCGGATTCCGACTCTTCTTCCGTGGACATATGCAACATGTATTATTCAATTATTCTATTTACACGACGAGTCACTTGGATTTTCATTTTTCATTTTCCAAAATTACCATTTTGTGAATCAGAAGACTCGCTATTGCTACTTTCCGAATCAGAGACATCGCTGTTGTTGTCCGAATCACTGCTTTCACTTGTCATTTCATCCTCGGCTCTCTCGTCTTCCGCTGTTGAAATTACATTGTTGTTAAGCAAATTAATCATATCAATCGAATTCCAATGTTTTTCATTAAAACTTACCTCTAAAGTTATCGTCGTGAGCTGTCATTTTAGTAAAATCCTTAAAAATAAAAATTAACGTTAATCGCGCCTTTCAAAGACATTGCAAACAATTCGATTGCAAATATTCGTACAAATTGTACATTGTGTAAGTAACAAGTGGAAAAAAGGGAATTTCTGGATGGACGAGGCGTACTTATTTTGCATGTGTTAAAAAAAGATAATTTCCATTACGGTTGTCAGTTATCGAGGCACACGGCGTTTTAAGGTTATTATCAATCAAACGCGCCGAACAAAGAAAACGTGACAGCACAGTGACAATAATACATTATTATTTTACATTTTTACATTTTTACATTTATACGAAACAAAATTGAGACTTACTCGTTGTTTGTTTTTTCAATTAACTAGCTTGAATCATTCGCAGTAAAATCGATAGATTAGATTGATGTTCGATCTATGAATGGCATTGGCTGCTGGCATTGAGTTATTCAATCTGAAAGAACTGAAAACAATAATAAAAAATGTGCTCGTCTTTCGTATCTTACGCGTATGCGCTTGCGTGCTTTTGTGTGCGTATGTACATACATACAAACACTATTGAACAATACCAACCTCAGATTATTAATAACGAGGTTAAATTTCTCATTTGTGTGTATTATCGCGGCGAGAAAACATTTAAAGATTTTTCGCGGAGTGTTCCGGAGGGAAGCAAAAAAGGAAGAGAAGAAAAAGAGAAAAAAGCTGGATTGAGCTGTTGATAAAGGAGCAGCCTCTCTCTCTTTTTGGGGTGCTGAGAGAGAGA
>JABFQM010003665.1:0-11212 GCA_022816865.1 Zelostemma sp. ZL-2020
GAAAATGACTGTGCGGCGTTTTGGGCTCGCGGGAAACTGCACGTACGGCGATCTGACGCTGCGCGATTCTGGGCGAGCGGTATTTTGAATAAGTGCACTAATGCACGGTCGTTACTTTGGTCGTGCGAGCGAATGGGCGGGTGGGAAAATGCATTTGCGTGGCATTGACAGTGCAGCGCATACGGCGCGGCGGGCAAATGACCGTGCAGCGTTTTGGGCTCGCGGGAAACTGCACGTACGGCGATTCAAAGCCGCGCGATTCTGGGCGAGCAATATTTTGAATGAGTGCACTAATGCACGGTCGTTACTTCGGTCGTGCGGACGGATGGGTGGGTGGGAAAATGCATTTGCGTGGCATTGACAGTACAGCGCATACGGCGCCGCGGGAAAATGACCGAGTGGTGTTTTAGGCTTGCGGGCAAATGCACGTACGGCGATTTGACGCTGCGCAATTCTGGGCGAGCGATATTTTGAATGAGTGCACTAATGCACGGTCGTGACTTTGGCGGTGCGGACAATTGGAGGGGTAGGGAAAATGCATTTGCGTCGTTTTGATATCGCCTCAAAAGGGAGTGTAATATGAAAATGTATGCTAAAAGCCGGGAGACGGCGGGTAATAAAGAACTTGAACTACCAAAAAATATCCAGATCCTTACCAAAAAAACATTCCAAATGGAAATTTGGGAAGTGAGGAAAATAACGTGTGCCACAAGAACGTTTATCCCATAAAAGAAAAAAAGAGCCAAATCTCCCGCATGCGCGTTAATAAGGATAACTTTGCTGGACAATGATTTGCGGTGGGTTACTCAAAACAAATTTAAATAATAAGAAAAAAATTCGAAATTTGTAGGCCTCGAAATATACAGCCTAGGGGAAAAAAGCAGACATATATGACAAGCAGACTGTACATGTCGTTTCATTCCAGTCACTCTGAATTTGGCCATTTCGAGTCACTCACCTTCCCGCTTTTTATGACAAACAACGCCTTTGTTAATTGAGAATCGAATTGGTTGATATCAGTCGGAAAAAATTTATGAATTTTTCCGAATAGAAAATACATGACAATACTAGTTGTGCATGTTTAACACATGATAAAAATATATGTATTTGCAACTTATCCATTTGTACAGTTCAAAATTTGTTTTTCAATCATTACTTTGCAACATTGATGAAGAAACCAAATTCAGTCATGCTGGGAGCAAGAGGCGGAATGGGGCAGGGCTCTTGTGATCGAGAAATCGATAAGTAGCATGACGACAATTGCTCATGACCGCTGCATCGGTGTTGTCGCAACTCATAGAACTAACTATTCAACTCACTGTTACATAACAGAAGCGAGAAGTGGTCAGTAGGTCGCTCCTACATAAAAGGTCACGTTGTTAATTTAGAGAAAAATTCGTGAAATAAAAAAGAATAGTTCGTCATATTTAGAGCAAGGGGTGGCAAGGGGTGGCGCTTTGAGACTTCAAAAATTCCAAGTACGGTAAAGCCTTTTAAAAATGACGGGTCGCCTCGCAATTTCGATATAGCTATCAACAGTCAAAAAAGCGGGAAGGTGAGTGACTCGAAATGGCCAAATTCAGAGTGACTGGAATGAAACGACATGTACAGTCTGCTTGTCATATATGTCCGCTTTTTTCCCCTAGGCTGTATATTTCGGGGCCTACAAATTTCGCATTTTTTTTCTTATTATTTAAATTTGTTTTGAGTAACCCACCGCAAATCATTGTCCAGCAAAGTTATCCTCATTAACGCGCATGCGGGAGATTTGGCTTTTTTTTTCTTTTATGGGATAAACGTTTTTTGTGGCACACGCTATTTTCTCACCTTCCCAAATTTCCATTTGGAATGTTTTTTTGGGGGTTTCATATTGATGTTTTAGATTGGGGTCTCACCTATAACCTCTGAAAATACCAGTCATGTCCGGTCATAAGTCGCACAGGAATTTGAAACGAAAAAAAAAAAAATTGCAGGGCTTTGCCCCTTATAGAGGTAGTTCTGGTTAAAAAAGAAAACTGTCCAATAAAAACGATTGGATAGCTCTTTTATTTCTTAGTTACAATATAAACTTCAAGAGCTTTATAAAACTAGAACAAAACAGTTGTAAAATAATGCGACTCTGTGGAAATCGGATTTGGTTGTGAACCCAAAGGGCACATTAATAGATAGGTTAAGCTTTAACAAGTGTTTATTATTCTTCCGATTCATCAAAATCTAGATTTATTAACAACCAAATCCGAGTTCCACAGAGCTAGTCAAACATCGCGCGTGGGCAGTGGCACGCGCGCTCGAAACGCGGAATCGCTCGACTCAAAAATTTATAACTCAAAAAGTATTCATTTCAGCATTCCCGAATTTTTACAGCATATTCTTGAATGTGTAAAAAATACTTTTCAGACAAAAAAAGACAACAATTAGGTCTCTCTCTTCGAAATGTCTTTTTGTTTATAATGTTGCGCAATTTGTTTATTACAAATTCATGTGACAACTTGCTTGTATGGTACATGTTAATCCTTGGAACCGAGTGCACATAATATGAATAATTGGTATAACTGCGCAAAAAAGTTTTTCAGGGACGAAACATTTGAGGCGATCACTTTTTTAATAACTCTAATTTTCAAAAAATTATTTCTTGCAAATTTTGCATATCATATTGAAATAAAAAAAAACGTATAAAATATTTTCAAGCGTAGAACAGGAAAAAAATATTTTGGGCAAAAAAAATTTGGGTGGTAAATCTCCCGTGGAATGACCCATATGCTGTATATTAATTAGTATCTCCGCATTTTGATAATTTGTCAAATAGACCTTCTCGTCGGTTGCATGCCCATGCGACGCTGCCATGTTCAAGGACTCGCATGTTTCGAAACGTTTGTATTATAATTCGAAGCAGAATAAAAAATGTGCCAAATGCTCGGAACAATGATATGTCCGATGAAAAAGGCCAATCAAACATATTCGTACGGAACAGTAGTCGTTTTCTTATATATACGGAGAAGTTTCCGAAGCGAGTCCTAAATTCATGTATCTGGCGCCACCTATTGACCGAATTTTGTGCTAGGTCGGTAACTGGTGAGAAATCCAGTGAGACATACCCATCTATTCTTTTGAACGAACCAGGGGGGGAAAATGACTGTGCGGCGTTTTGGGCTCGCGGGAAACTGCACGTACGGCGATCTGACGCTGCGCGATTCTGGGCGAGCGGTACTTTGAATAAGTGCACTAATGCACGGTCGTTACTTTGGTCGTGCGGGCGGATGGGCGGGTGGGAAAATGCATTTGCGTGGCATTGACAGTGCAGCGCATACGGCGCGGCGGGCAAATGACCGTGCAGCGTTTTGGGCTCGCGGGAAACTGCACGTACGGCGATTTGACGCTGCGCGATTCTGGGCGAGCGATATTTTGAATGAGTGCACTAATGCACGGTCGTTACTTTGGTCGTGCGGGCGGATGGGCGGGTGGGAAAATGCATTTGCGTGGCATGGACAGTGCAGCGCATACAGCGCGGCGGGCAAATTACCGTGCGGTGTTTCAGGCTCGCGGGCAACTGCACGCTCGGCAATTTTACGCTGCGCAATTCTGGGCGAGCGATATTTTGAATGAGTGCACTAATGCACGGTCGTGACTTTAGCGGTGTGGACAATTGGAGGGGTCGGGAAAATGCATCTGCGTGGTTTTGATATTGCCTTAAAAAAAGACACAATCATGTTTACGTTCTACGTTTTTCCCAGGAGTTCCGGGCTTTAGACTGCAGCTAACTGCATTAATGCGCCATCTTTACATCGGTGCGGTTTTCATCTTCCGCGTGAACTCTTCAGTAGTATGCATTCATGAACACGTGTGAAATAATCTTAACCAATCTTAACGGTTTTTCGGGACGAAGTGAAAGGCAGCATTTCGTATTTTCATCAATTCGAACTCGAAATAATAATTCATTGAATTTATTCGCAACGGCGTTTACTTCATTTTTTCTTTATATGATGTGCTGAGTTTTCGTATTTTTCAAGAATCGACCGGAAATGCGATGACGGAGTGAAGTACACGCTACATTTCTTTGAAATTTGAAATATGTTTTTAAATCGAACAATAAAACACGTGACGTACGACTCTTATTTTTACTTAGGTGAGCTGAAATTATTACTCAAAGCAGTAAATTTAGGAAGTATAGTGACCATTTCGTATGAAGTGTTATATTATTATCAGTGTCAAAATTAGGAATCATTACAGCATTCAAAGAAACAAAAACCAACTATGGACAAATATTTCGTGGTGATTACCAAGGAGGATAATACCAGGCAGGAAGTACCCGATTTGTGGGTCATCGAAGATACCGGGAGAAAATGGTGTTGGTGGCCAAATTATGCAAAAAAAGCTGAATTGTACATAAAGCATCGTTTCATCCCTGATAAGAACAAGTTGACAAAACTCGAAGTTGAAGTCAACGGTATTTTCGGTATTTATACACTGAGAACATGTTTTGTATTCCTTTATTTGTACTGAAATTTCTTTCTAATAATCCCATCGTTTGCACATAGATTCTTTTGAAAAGGCAAAACATAAAGCAGCTGACAGTGACTATGTATCCATCGATTCCGAGAACCGTGGTGGAGGTAAGAGGGCACAGAAGCAGCGATAATGGGACTCGGATGAAGATTTCGTAATTCCTCTCTCCTCAAAGGAAAATAGTAAAAATGACAACATAAGGAGAGGTAAATAATGTTTCAACTGTCAATTTCCGTTGTATCATTGGAATTTCCATTCGATTATTCGTATATCATTTATAAGAGCGCAGCAGTTCTGAAGATTAGTTTGAAATAAATTGTACTGTTCCATTATTCTCTGCAGGTTATTTTGCATCAGAAGAATTGGAGAACGCATAAAATATTATTAAAGAAGTAGTTGCTGATTTCAGGAGAGAGAATTCCAAATCGGAGGACTTTTTGAAGAAGGTTCGGATTCCTCTTCGTAACCAAGGAATGTAACTAAGTTATTCTTCACTGCAATTATTCGATGATTGGTTTTTGTGCTTTTGATGGTGATTTTTTGTATTTTTTTTGCAGATTGAAAAACGAAGATTACGGACTTTTGCTAGGAAATTTCGAAGATTTACTGACAGATCGCAAAAAATTCGCAACTTAATTGAAAAATATAAATGTAAACGTAAAAGCCTGTACAGAGTCCTTTTGCGGGATATTTTATAAGTACATTTCAACTTTTCATTGAGCTTATGATATGTACGGAGACGATGATCAAAACGTCGAGTTTGTGCTTATTCGCTACAGGTCAATTGATGCTAACTTACTTCAGAGATCGTCTTTCCAAATTGTTATCTATTACGAATAATTAACAAAAACTGTTTACTTGCAGAAGTGAACTGAACGTTTTCGTGAAGACGGTTGGCGTCGATCCGCCGGGAACGTCTGCTATTTGTGATGAATTGGAAAAGCCGTTCGGCTTTGCATAGTTCGCTGTACATCGTAACTATTGTAATTACAGAAACTTGTGAAGCAAATGGCGTTCCATATTGTGTTACCTCACGCGAAGCGTCAGACGCGGCATGGTATTTCAAACTAGTCAACGACTGGTTTGACTCGATGAATGAAGACACCAACGCAGGAAGCGATAACCACGCACTCTGCGTTCTTATGAAGAATGTCATGAAACATACGGCGTTTATCAAGTCCGTGGATGAAATGGAGTACGATCCGGAAAAGTTGACCATCAAAGACATAAGAAAAGTGACGACACCTACGATTCAAGGAATAAGGACTAAAATCTCTGCATACCAAGGAATTTTTGCAAAACTGTCTGCAGCTGGAATTTCAAAGCTTACTGGCAGATTTCTCAGTTCGGACTGTATCGAAAATTACTTCGTTCAGAATCGCAGCCTTGGCGTGAGGAACACGAGTCCACCGTGTGAGCAATTCGAAGGAAATTTCAAGACTTTGATAGTCAACGGATCCTCTGCAGTCAAATTAACTGGGGCAAACTGCGAGGAAGAGGCGAGCAACGAGTCTTTATTGCAGTTAAAGGATTTTCTGGAAAACCCGCAGTGTAGAAGTGACATCACACCGGAAGTCGACGCGTATCCGCATGGAATCCACAAAGCGATCGTCACGAAACATCTCAATGGGCAATTCCGACCAAAAGTCATCGGCAAAAAAAATCTTTCGCTCGCAGTCTGCATGAAAAAGTGCAATCTCTGTTACCGAAGTGTGAACAGCTCTACCTTTTCTCAAGCTGTACTAGAATTAGGTCACTCTTTGATATCAGGGATGCAGTTTATCTACAAAAAATGACTCTTCGCGAGGAATTGCTTGAAAAAAACGGCTCGCTTTTGAAGTACCACTTGGGGTAAATGTGCCGAACACCATGGCGTACTGATCGATAGCGTCGTTCTGACGGCAGTTTATTTCTTCATCTACGCATGGTGCAGAACGCAAAATGCGGCTGTACAAAAGTGGTACGCAGCTCGGAGTAAAGGGAAACATTAAAGTCAGCCTGGAGACGTTGAAGACTCAAGTTCTGAAGTTTGAAGGAACGCTAAGCTGTCGACCTTCTTTTAAACGAAAGAAAAGCAGAAGAAATCACAGCAGTTATTGAAGATTAGCTTAGTTAATGGTTATTGTTTACTGAATTTTACACTTCCACCACTTGAGCCCTGAAGCGTCCTTGGTTGTATGTTAGCTTACACGCTGCACATTCTCAAAATTATTATTAGTAGTAAGTACAATTAGCAAGCGCCGCTCGGTACTCGATACGAATTCATAAAGTTAAGATTATTCTTGTTCTTCATTAACCTCACTATATATCTAAATGTAGAGACCATGTTACATTGACATTGGTACTGCATTCGGTATTTTGATGTCGAGCTTTTCTTATGTATTTCAGACAGTTGCCAACGTAGCAAATACGGGCGCAGAAAAACTTGGCATTTCTAACGTTCCTCGAGGCATGAAAAATGTCAATGCGACGTGCTACGCGCTTGCAACTATGCAAGTTCTTTTCCGGGTTCAAAGTTTTCGGCAAAGGATTTTTGAGAGTCGGTCAACGGAAGAAGGGAGCGTCAACGACGTTTTGCGGACAGTTTTTATCGCCCTAAACGGCAAAAGTAAATCTTCGTTTGATCCGGCACAGTGACGGGCAATCTGTTCAACGCACGGTTCCCAACTCGGCCGGCATCATGAAGCAACCGAGTTTTACGACAACATTGTCGGAAGCCTACTTTCGGAAGTACCGGGCTTTAAAAATTTCGAAATGACGGTTTCAACAGTCGCAAAATGCGAGAAATGCTCCAACAGTCACACGGCATCACGACGAATGAATCATCTTCGACTGAGGAACGGAGAACATCCCAACACTTAAGTTGGCATCGAAATGGTCATCGAACAGTCTTTCGATGGCAATCGATTCGTCTGTTGTGGTCCTGTAGAATAGCAATTCTTCTTGTCTGATCCAACACCTATCATACTACTTGTTTTGATCGGAAGGACAACGTGGGATGGACGAGCATATGTCAAAACGGTGGACGCGATAGTCATAAACAAAAACGTTGCTGTTCGCGTTCAGGAAATGCGTCTGCTTCTCTCATTGGAGAGCCCACAAACCCGCAAAGAAACCATGGTGAACCTTGCGGCGAATAAGGCGGTCCGAAATCCCAATCCCTACCGTGCCGACCGCGGGAGAATCTTGTTTAATTTTTCTTCCGTAAAAATCGCCGTCGGCAGGGATCGAACCTCGAACCTCCCGGGCCGGAGTCTATCGTCTTACCGCTTGGACTGCCGGTCCGGTCCAGACAATATATTAAATAAACCGAGAGGTCACGAACCTTTTGAACGACAGAATGGATGCCCAGAACATGACGGTACAAAAAATAAGTAGGGCAACAACTTCGTGCAGAGACGAAGGGCCGAAGAAAACCTGGAAATAGTAAGCGATCAACCACTGCATCGCCAAATTAAAATCATTCGGGCGAGTATTGCTGATTGTTTTCCATTAATAAATATCGACGGAAGGGTGTTAAGGATCAGCAAAGCCCGGTAAGCACTTCGAGCTGTAAATATGTCTACGCGTACCAGACATATTCCTACAGCATAGGATTAAAAGAAAATGTAGGTACAGTTTTCCTCAAGATAGAATTCACCTTATTGCATTTTAGTTGCGGACGGGAAACATATACTGATACAAGTTCGTATTAACAATAAAAATGTCATCAGCAACTGTTATAGAACAAGTTTATTTGCAACATGCTCTGTTCATGTTGATTGCAGTGTCCTGTCAATGCTGGGTCGGCATTTTACAATTACAGAAGTGTACATAGTATTGTCTTGCTTGTTTCCGGCGACAGTGAGTATAATTTTCGCTTTGTCGTCATAGGTGCATTTGGACGGCAGAATGGTATCATATTTCGGCGTAGGTTGATTGGCCAAAGATTTGCAGCAAACCAATCGAATATTCCACCATCCAAACAAATTTACCCCGACCAACATTCGCTCTCGTATGTGATAGTAGCGGATCAAGCCTTTCCTTCAACCAACTACTTGATTAGACCGTAGCCAGGGAGAAATGGGCTCCAGAATAACCAACGCGTTTTCAATTGTAGACTTAGTCGAGCTCGACGTGTAATCAAAAACTAGTTTGGCATATCGGCGTACCAGTAGCGCATCTTCTGACAACCCATATTGAGCGGAGTGGAACACGTCGGAAAAGTAGTTCAAGCATAAGTCGGTTTGCACTATTGGCTGAGGACGACTTATAAGCGAGACGCAGTTGCGGACGAGATTACTGTAGACACTATTGACACTTACGATCCAACTCGTCTAGAAACATGGAGACATGATCGATCAAAAATTGCAGGACTCCAAAATTTGGAAACCCTGAAGATTTCTGCCGAAAGCCTAGATGCAGAGGACAATGTTAGCAAAGAGAACATTCTTTCCGCCTCTCGTCAAAGACATTTGTTTTAAGATTTTTTTTAACAATAGAGACGTAATCCCTCCGCACCTGCAATACATGATATAAACGTACGGTTACACTCCCTAATTAGCAATCGTTCAATTATTTTGCTTAAAAAGAGAATGAACACGGTGACCACATCCATTGTATTTTGAAGAACGACGAAAAGGAGCAAAACGATTCGAACAAAACAAGAAGAACAGTCTCTTGTTGAGGAGCTCCTTTTTTGCTGTGGAAAAGGTTTTCCTATGACGAAAAACAATCTTCTGAACAGCATAGAAATGCCAATCGACCAATACGTTCTTGATATAAGGCATTTCTGCGTCAAAACCCGATCTTAAGTGAACGATTGATGCAGAATTAGACGTAGAGTCAGACGTCTGTATCAAGGGAAAAACTAGAAAACTGGTTAAAAGAAGTTAAGGATTATCTACAGCCTGGAGGCCTCAGGAACATCGAGTCTCAGCGTGTGTTCAATTGTGATGTATCGGCCATGGTAAAGGATACAATGTCCAGTACCGACTATGAAGGAGAGAAGAGGACGCGGCATGCCCGGAATGAAGAAGACATCACAGAAGAGTATGAAGTATCGGGAAGCTCAAATCTTTCACCATTCCCGGAAGTAACATTGGAAAACATACCCGGAGACTGTATGTGTTGAACAAAAATCCATTCATGCTGTGTATTTGTACAACACAGTAACAAACAATTGTGTTCTAGCCAAAAAGCCAGGTCAGTTTATCGTCGTAAAAACTGAGTTCGTCAAAAAGCTACCAATAGCAATACAATTACTGGAATTGGCAAAACGAGATGTCGCAACACAAAATAGTACTCGAAAAACTCCCACAATCACATCAGGTAAGAACTTGTGCTTAGTGCGCATATTGATTTTTGAATAAATAGCGAATGTAATGGAAATCAATCATTTTGATTTCTCGTGCATTGATTGCAAATTATCAATCCATTTCGCAGACGTCGTTTTGAAACCAGCTTTTGCGAATGTAGTACAGCCCACAGATGTTTTTGAAAAGCAGATCGTCGCTGAAGGTGAAATTCTTAAATTGGCTTTTTAACTTGTCGGAAATTAGTGAAATCATATACGCAAAGAAATCTTGTTTCTTGCTCTTCTGGGACCTGAATATCGTTTCTTTTTCCGCCGGACTCACTTTTCTCACCAACATAATGTTCCCTTCGTTCATTCGTCTGTCTCACGCCATTCTTTCACTCATCAACTGATAACTTTTCATGCACTTTTTATAATCGTCAAAAAAGTAATTCGTCAATCGCTCTAGGCCTTCCTGACGACTCTTTGGATTTCTTCAATCGGGTAAACCGATAGAAGGGTCAAATGTTAATATGTCCACGGAACTCATCCATCGTTTTATCGGTTTGTTTCCAAAGCAATCAACAGAGAAATTCATTAACAGTGCTTACTTATTATTACAAATTGCTTATCGTCGGCAGCAATTGTTTGTTACATGTTGTTCTTCAAAATGTTCAACAGTAATTCAGAGAATGATATCAAATAATAATAAACATCAACCATCGCTTCGCATTCAGCATGAAAATTCCACAAAGGACTTGTTAATTTTTATTTAGTCATTGTTTTTATTTCGATCAACGTTTTAATGAACATTGACATTGTTGAAATAAAAAAATGTTTTCTTTTCAGACTTATTTAGAAATTTATTGCGATACGTCGAAAACAAAAAAAATGGTTCATCACAGAATATTTGTCGACAGCGAGATAGACAGGATTTGAAAAAGTGTAAGATTGGTACGAAAAGTATGTTAAAAGTTTTTGAAAGAAAAATGAAAGACGATGGAAAACAAGCACGGAAGCATTTTGCCCGAGCGACGAAAGCGTTATGCTGACGAAAGAGAATGAATGTGAGGAGTAGAAAGAACGGCAATAAAGCTCTTAAAAAAATTTACTTCTTCGCCGTAGGCCTAGTGGGGTAACTTTTAATATGAATTGAATGTTCTACTGGTTTTAGTCCCAGAGTCTCGAACTGCGAGTCAAATCGCGACTCTATAGTATACTTGTTCGGCCCTTTATTAAAATATGTCCGGGATTTCGCTCTTACTTTAAATTGTCCCGCGCCGAGTGACTCTCGTGTCGGGCCCTGATTCGCTGGATCGAGTAGGCAATCAGGGCGCGCTACGAGAGACAACGCTACCTCTCCCCGAACGCCTCGCTCGCCGAGCAGCAGATCGCTTTCGACCATCGAAAAGCACCATACCAAACCCATACCAC
>JABFQM010003666.1:0-11212 GCA_022816865.1 Zelostemma sp. ZL-2020
ACTATTTACCACTACTGCACCAGTACTACTACTGCCCACTACTACGCGATTTTACTACTGACCACTTTTGACCACTTTAGTGGTCAGTAGTGGCCAGTAGTGGTCAGAAGTGGTTTTTGGTAAGGGTTTACTTGCGATTCGTAAGTTCAACGTAGGGCAAAACTAGACTAGTGAAACTTACAAGTTCCTATCAAAAAAACTTGCGAGTTTTACTTGCGATTGGTAAAGCGTTCACCAAAACAATTTTCACTATTGATAACGCGGCCAAATGTATTTATAGGACATAAAATGATAAATATTCATGAAGATTACACTAATAACATAGAATAATGAATAAAATAATAATAAATCAAAGAACTAAATGGAATAATAATAATAAATCAATGTAACTGATCATTAACTCATCATAAACTTACATTTCTTCAAAATAAATGAATAGAATTCGAAGTAAAGATGTAGAAATATATTTATTCGAATAGTAAAGCTTTGCAAGGCGAGATATTCACGGGGTATTTAGTGTCAGCACATGATAGATCAGGTGAGCGGCCATAAGCAGCGAGTCTGGTAGCGTAATGGCGTGCGTTCTTGTCTAGTAAGCGTAGGGTCCCGGGTTCGTATACCACAAGTAGCTATTTTTTTAGCGATAAAAATTGCATTCAGCGTGTCAAAATGAAAAAAGGGTCCAAATACTACAATTTCTAGAAATTATATCTGCACTGAGAAAAATGTGCCCTGTAATGTCAACAAAGTCACACTTGTATGAGGCATTCCTGTTAGCCCGACAAAGAATTCCGTTTTACGCTACAAAAATTTTCCTGTTATGGTAACAGTAATCAGTTCTTGTAGCGCTAACCTGAAAAATAATGTTATCGTAACAAAAATAAATGTTATCGTAAGCAGAATTTATTTAGCAATGTTAAAAATAATTTTTTGTTGGTGGTAGCATTTAAAACAGTGAGAACTAAGAGAATAAAAATTGTGTCGTGGTTTTTTGTGCTCAACATTGTTGAGTTGACAAAAAAATTCCTGGAGCCATAACAGGAATTTCAAATGTAAACCCAACAGTAAAATTACTTTCGGGCCGAATTTCAACAATGCTTTTCCTGTTGACGTAACAGTAAATTTTTTTCAGTGTGCGATAAAAAATGTATACAGCTTGAAAAAATACATTGACTAATTATGGTTACTTTGGAAGGCGATCTGATGACGTAATACTCTCAAATTACATTTTTTTCATCATTTTTAAGGGGCTTTCATCCCTTTGGAGTGAATTATTTACTCTTACTGGATAGCAAAAATTGTACTTTTAGTAGTGACAATTCACTCCAATGTAATAGTTGATTTTTACTCCAAGAAGAGTGCATTTTTTGGTTCAATTTTGGTGTAGTCTACTCCAAAGGAGTAGATTCGCACTCCAAGGAATTTAGAGAGTGCATTTCCAAAAACTTGTAAATGCCTTGAGAGTTTTTCCCTACAAGGGCCTCATGGTACCAAGCGTTACATAACTTACGAGTAACTTGTAAGTTTTCCCTTCGAGGGCCTTGTAGGGAGACAAGTCAAACTTACCAGTGCTTCGCGAAAAACTTGTACAGATTGTTACTTGGGGTGTGAACGTTTTCGAATCAGTATAATATAGTAACTCCTTTTCGGTGTTAAAGTCACACCGATGAAGGAGTAACATTAAAACGTGAGGCCAAACGCAATTTCTCGTGATATATTTTCGGAACGACGAGTCATTTTCTATTCTCAATCAATATGCTCAACTTATTGATGATACAGTTGATGAAGATTGGATGAAAAATTTTAATGTATTATGTTGCGCAATCATTCGCAATGATTATTGCTCTTTTTTAACCCCGAATTCACATACACTGATCCCCCGTAATAGAGCTGAAATTGTCGGTTCGTGGCACTAAATTGAAACCGCTTATCCTGGTCTTAACGCTGCGGGCTGCACGATTTCGAGGCAGCACCGATGTATCTGAAGACGTGCAGGGCCACTTTTTTCCATTGACTAGTCTATGTTAGTTACGCTGAGGCGAATGGTGCCACAGATACGGCACTGAACGGTCGAAACCTCATGCTGTTTTTCGAACCTTCTTCCGAGCTTCGCAGCTGGAAAACGGCACTAAACGCGGAGGCACTATATTGGGGCTCCAGTGTACTTAAATTAATTCGCGATCGCTGACGCTGTGAGCCTCTTGGGACTTCGCGCGAAGTGGAAAAATCAACATTTTGTTTTTACTCCGATCGCACCGTTTTTGACTCCGGATTTTTCACAGTGTACTCTATACTTCTAGCAATGTAGCGTAGTCAATATAACTTAATATTACCATGTTTATTGATGTATTAAGTGAGCACAATTTATTCATAAATTGTGTGTTTCGGCATAAATTATATAATTTTACATGATACTCTCTAAAACCTTAGAGCGAAAATCCACTACAATGTGATAGTGCATTGACCACTCCAAAATTGGACAGAAAAGTTCCCTCTCCTTGGAGTGAAAAGCTTAAAAATAACCAAAAAAATATTATTTTGGGGTTTTACGTCATTCCAAAGTAACCATAATTACTTCATGTATTTTAACAAGCTATATACATTTTTTATCGCAGAAAAAATTCCTAGAACCGATGGTATTCGAACCGGGACCCCACGTTTACTTATAGCTAAGAACGCATGCATTGCATTACCAAACTCACTCCTTATGACCAAGATTCGACTGCAACATAGGCGGCAAATTCACCGTAAACTGGAGTGGAGAATTCGCCGGATGATCCACTACAATGGGAGTGGAAGATTCACTTTAAATGGGAGTGGAGAATTCGCTCCAATAGAATTGGCTGATCCGCTCCATAGCGAGTAGAAGATTCACTCGAATAGAGTAAATTTTTAGCTCCAGCCGGGAGTGATGAATGCACTCTCAAAATTGGAGTGAAACTTTTGACTTTTTCGTTTGAAGTGAAGATTACCAATCCATTGGAGTAAAAATCCACTCGAAGCAGAGTGGTTGAACCAGTTACTCTACGATTAGAGTGACTAATTCACCCCAAGGAATTTAGACAGTAGATATGTAAGATAACGCAACTGACGCGATGTGACAGGACTAATGCGTGATTTTACAGTGCAATTTTTCCAGCGTTGAACTTAAGTTTTTTTCCCACGTTCTTGTATGATTGTTTTGAATATATTAGTAAAGTATTCCCAAAGTACTTGTTGCTTGGCATATACATCGTAGCAAACTGGTGTCGCAGTATTTTAAATTGATAACAGATTTGAACAGTGATTATCCAAAAGACCAAGTTAAACGACACTAAGGTCGTTCCGAATTGAAGAACAAGAAGGGCCCATGACAAGTTTCATTGTTCATTACCAACCCAATGAACACAGTTCCGTCTTAAATCCGTATTAATCGAGGTCCCAAACATTATTGGCTCCCTCTTCAATACGCAGTGATTCTGAGCTGGTCCGTATAAAATAAGTATTAAAGATCTTGAGTTGGCCGCTCAATGTCGTTCCTGCCCCCGCTTGAAGATGGTGCGTAGGAACGTATTGAATACGTTCCCGATGCGTCTTGCATTAGCACACAATATTCTGTTGATATTCTGATAATATTGTTTAAAGCATTTTTTTAATGATTTTAGCATGAGACTGGTACATTTCAGTGATGTACTCATGTATAAAAAAAACTTAAAAAATTTTTACATCGGTCGTACTTGAACCAACGACCAGCCGTCTGCCGAGCTCGAAGTTAACCCCGGGGCCAGCGGGATCATTTATTTTCAATGCATAGCTCATGCTAGAGACTCTACCTTGCAAGCGTCGAGGAAAAAGCTATAGCCCAAGCTATTCATTGAAAATATATGATTCCGCTGGCCCCGGGGTTAACTTCGAGCTCGGCAGACGGCTGGTCGTTGGGTCAAGTACGACCAATGTAAAATTTTTTTTTATTTTGGATACATGAGTATATTATTGAAATGTACCAGGCTCATGCTAAAATCATTCGAAAAATGCTCTAAACAATATTATCAGAATCTTAACAAAATATTGTGTGCTAATGCAAGACGCATCAGGAACGTATTCAATACGTTCCTACGCGCCATCTTCAAGCGAGGGCAGGAACTACATTGAGCGGCCAACTCAAGATCTTTAATACGTATTTAATACGGACCAGCTCAAAATCACTGCGTATTGAAAAAGGAGCCAATAATGTTTGGGACCTCGATTAATACGGATTTAAGACGGAGCTGTGTTTATTGGGTGAGTAATAAAACTGTAGGGGAGAGTAGGGTAAGATGGGGTGGTGGGTAAGATGGTTCGAGTTTTGTAATAATACGTTCTTCCATCTATATAATCTTAGACGTACTTGTTACTTGTCTCAGTTAGGACATTTTGTGGCAGTTATTTGCCCAAACAACACGCGACCGTCTACAAGACGTTCAAATCGCGTTATCACGAAAATGCCCTCGTTAAAGTATCAATACGTTTTGACACGAAATGGTTAGGTGCAAAACGTATCAAAATGTGCAACCGAAATATTGACCGTAGCGTTCTCTTTGTAGCAGTATTTCGATCCGTACGGTCGATATTCTGATCGTAGCGCTCATTTGTCGTGTATCAATATTTCGAGTCAGTGACTCTGTTTCTGTCAAATGCGACAGATGAGCGCTATGATCAGAATATCGACCGTACGTATCGAAATACTGCTACAAAGAGAGCGCTACGGTCAATATTTTGGTTGCACATTTTGATACGTTTTGCACCTAACCATTTCGTGTCAAAACGTATCGACACTTTCCCCATGAGAACCAAAAGGTTCCAGAAACGTTCCGGGAACGTTCCTAAGAAGGTTCCAGGAACGTTTGTGAAAGGTTTCAAACGTTCGTGGAACGTTCCAGAAAATTTGAAATGTCCGCTTCGGAAGGTTCCACAGAGGTTTCTGGAACGTTAATTGAAACGTTCCCTAAACGTTTCTGGAACGTTCCGAAATTTTTTTTGTGTGCAAAAACTGAAAAAAAAACTAAAAAATCTACGAAATTGCGAGCCATGATTTATTATTTATCTGAAGGACACTTTTAGGCTATTTTCCAATTTTGAAATATTTTTTCCGTATTGAAGATTCGAACCCGAGACCCCGAGATTATCATTCCCGAACGCTATCGACTGGACCATGATCGCTCTGCAGGGACAGAACATAAACACTGCTACATATGTCTCAGTTCCGTCGAACTGCGAAACGTTCCAGAAACGTTCTTAGAAGGTTTTGGAAGTTTTTGATAGAAAATGTTGCATTAAGGTTCTGTGAACGTTTCTGGAACGTTTCGCATTTCGACGGAAGTGAGACATATGTAGCAGTGTTTATATTCTGTCCATGCAGAGCGATCATGGTCCAGTCGATCGCGTTCAGAAATGATAATCTTGGGGTCATGGGTTCGAATCTTCGATACGGAAGAAACATTTCAAAATTGGAAAATAGCCTAGAAGTGTCCTTCAGATAAATAATAAATGAGGGCTTGCAATTTCGTAGATTTTTTAGTTTTTTTAGTTTTTGCAACAACAAAAAAATTCCGGAACGTTCCAGAAACGTTGAGAGAACATTTCACTCAACGTTCCAGAAACCTCTGTGGAACCTTCCGAAGCGAACATTTCAAAGTTCCTGGAACGTTCCACGAACGTTTGAAACCTTTCACAAACGTTTCAGGAACCTTTTTAGGAACGTTCCCGGAACGTTTCTGGAACTTTTTTGTTCTCATGGGGTTAACGAGGGTGAGGTTACATCTTGAAGACGTTGCGATACTGCGCAGTCACGTCTTCAAGTCATCTTGAAGACATTCAAATGGCTGCTTATTCAGGTGGCCGTAGCGTCTACAAGATGTTAACAAAAACTGTCTTCAAGACGTTACGGTAACGTCTTGTAGAGCATCGACGTTTGAAGCTATAACCTCGCTTCACACGTTGATGCTCTACATGACGTTGCATAACGTCTTGAAGACAGTTTGCGTTAACATCTTGTAGATGCTATGGCCACCTGGATAAGCAGCCATTTGAATGTCTTCAAGATGACTTGAAGACGTGACTGCGCAGTATCGCAACGTCTTCAAGACGTACGTTCATTTTCGTGATAACGCGATTTAAACGTCTTGTAGACGGTCGTGTGTTGTTTGGGTGTCGTTTGCAATAGAGCTAAATTTTTTCATACACATTGTGTAACCGTTCTGAACGTTTGATAGATCGATATTTCCGTTGGAAACATTGTTCTTTTTTTGCTGAGAAGTCATACTTCGCAAAGCGGCGAGTAAACTTTTAGTTTCCTTGTTTTTTTACACGTGCATATAGTACTCGAGGAAATTTATAGGTTATATTATTGTTGAGTTATTCAATATTCAATGAAAAATATCGCATTCGGGTAAAACGGGGTAGCAGCACGTTGGGTAAGACGGGGTAGCAGCACGTCGGGTAATATGGGGTACTCGGCAGGGCACTGTCACGCATATTTGCGACAAGTTTTCGATAAGTATTTTTGTATTTCCAAGTCCCAAATTTGTTCTTGATTTTGTTAGTTTAAATCCAAGTTCAATTCAACGTTTAACAATATAAAATTATTATCATCATTGTTAATTATTATTATTATTGATTAAAACAAGAGAAAAAGCAGGAAAAAGAAGCGAAGAAGAAGGAAAGATGAGAAAAGAAAAAACTGTTGGCCAAAGAATAACAGAAAACGACAAAGCCACAGAAAAAGCAATGGAACTGGAAAAGTCTACCAGAGGAAAGCCAAAAAAAATTTTATAAAGGAACGATTTTTTATCTGAAAACGAAGATTAATAAAATTATATCATTTAAATGTTCATTGACAGTATAGTAAACTTGTGGATGAACTATTTTCTTTATTAGTTTTCGAGAGTACCCCGTCCAATTTTCCAATTTTTGTACCTCAAAAAGTGCACTCTTTTAAAATCGACTTTTTTCCTAGAAAAAATTTCGAAAACTCATCGGCACTTCAAATATTCTTTCAAAACTCATCAGTCTTCACTTTAATCGAGAGCTCAAATTTTGTTTTGACTCGTAACAGATTTTATGGGAAAAACAGTGGAAGTATTCCATCTTACCCTTCCAATTTTCAAAACCTCGAAAAACTGCTCTTTTTTAAAATCGACTTTTTTCTTGGAAAACATTTTTGAAACGCATCGGTACTTCAAGTCACGTTTCTCAACTCATTACTCTTTACTTTAATCGAGAGTTCGAATTTTTTTTGGCTCGTAACAGATTTCATTGGGCAAACAGTGAAAGTACCCCATCTTACCCTACTCTCCCCTATAAAGCGTTTAAAGTACTTACCTCGTAAACGAAAACTATTTCGTAAATAGGGGTTTTGTAAAATGGGATTTTTTCCGGAGCTTTACTCAGACCTTCGAATATATGGAATTTATTCATATTTTCATTGTCAATGGTGGTCGTGTTAGTTTTTGAACTTTCTGTCGTAAAGAATTTCAAGAGTTCCATGATTAAAAAAAATTAAAACGAAGCTTAAACATTGTCTTTCCCATATTTTTTACACTGAAAAGTATAGGTACTTTCCGAAAAGAGGTAGTGCAACGTGACTAACGATCGTTGATATATAAAACATTAGACTCGCAGAAATTATCACAAAAGCTTTGGCGTTAGCATTTCTTAGCATTTTAGAACCATAAGCATTACCACGAGAACTCCAAAAGTAAGTTTCTGAATAACTGATTATCTTGAGTATGGTGTTCCGGATTAATAAAAACACACATAATTTAATATTCAAAAGGATTATCGTAAGAATTCGGTAAAGCGTACACACAAAATCCTGGAAACAAAGGAACCGTTACTATTATTTCTCAAATAACAGTTTCGGAACCATTGATTTCTATACAAAAAAATCATTTCGCTGCCAGTAAAGTTCAAATAATCCCATTGTCGTTGCTATGATGCAATTAATTTTCAAGAATAAATTCACCAGTTTGAGAATCGATCGTTCCATTTTCGATTTCGAATACCAAACACCGACGGACATCATTGACCATTTTAGAATTCGTAGAGAATAATACTTGCGGTAACATGACGCCATTATAAGATTGAAAAAAAGTTAAAATTAGTTGTCAAATTGTGCACGAAAGTTTCGAAAGTACTTCAAGCCCCAGTCGTATTTTCGTACTGGAATTGACAATAATTATCTTTTGTGACTTGACACTGTTCAGTGTTCTTTGAATTAGGACACTACAATCTCTCCATTCAAGCAAGTCCTGCATGAATAAAACAATGTTTCTTCAACTGTAAACTGAGCCTGGACTTATGCGAATCTTGGCCAACGGACGAACTGCAGAATTTGCTAACGATTCACCCTTTGTTTGCCTGCGAGAATGTCTATGGCAACGAAAAGAAATCGAAATAACTTAACGCATAAAAAATGTAATAAACAAAGTGAAGAGAAGAAAATTGTTCCTACATGCAACCTATTACATCCAATTTGTTTAACAACTGAACCAATTTAGTATTATTTGCAGAACGTCTAGGGTATACGTAAATTCACTTTCCTTGTTAGACGTGGCGTAAAACGCTATGAATAAAAACTGAACCACTTTATTATTATTTGCAGAACGTTTAGGGTATACGTAAATTCACTTTCTTTGTTATAGACGTGGCGTAAAACGCTATGAATAAAAAAGTAAGAGATAGAACGTAGTGCGGTATACGGTAACCGTTTATCATGCCGTTTTACTTCGATCGTTTTGTTATTACGTGGAACTAGAATCGTCGGTAGCATCTCGATACGTTCTCCATCGTAGACAGGGAATGATAAGTTATTGATGTATCTCGTCGGCCAACGCTATGCCCGAACCTGCTGCAACATGCGCAAAAGCGCTTTTTTCCGTTGCTTTCGGGGAAAAGTTGCGGTGAAGTGATGTTCGCTGCATGCATATATCCTAAGGTACGAGAGATCGCGTTGTACTCTCACCTGTACACTCTTATCAATTACATTTGATCAGTCTTGTTCACCTTGTAACGTTCGAAAAATTGACGTAAAGTTTCCTCCTCCTTTTTTTTGAAAAAAAACTTTAATAGTGTATTGTCAACATAAAAGACTTAGTAGTAAATCTAAACATTTTTATTGTACTCCAGTTTCCTAAAAAGAGCCACAATTACAGGCCGAAAGCTTGAGAACAAAATATAATTTTTCTTACAAAAAGTAGTGAATAAATTTAGCTCCGAGTGATCGACTTTTCATAATTTACAACATTCAATGGATAGCTATTTGGTTTCAAATTTTTGTAAAAATTTTAGGGAGTTGTTACTTTTTAAACATAATTTCTATAAAATTTTGATTAAAAATTCATCCAGTAATTCCGGTGAATTACTTTCCTATCGTAAAACGTTACTTATAGCATTTTCAATGACCATAACTTTTCGGCAAATTTAATGCAATACATTTTCAATCTAGATGACATTTGAGCAATTCCAATCAAGAACATTTTTCATTATCATTTAGATTGATAACCGATGCATGCGTGATTGTTATCTTGAACTTGAAAATAGAACCCTGTTAGCATGTCTTTCATGCAAACACGAGAACTCACTTGCCGGGAATAAGGCAAGTAAAGAAATGTTTATACCGCTGGTCGGTAAAGTATAAAGTAAAAGGAAGCTTTTTGCACAGAACTACTAAATCGAACGAAACTTATATGTGTTGATTTAGTATGAAATCATACGTGTGAAACTACAGTTATACTAACTGTAGGTATCTTATGGTAGACCTATCCCAAGGATACGGATAGTTAACCCAACGCAACATGAGGTTGCGATAAGTATCCGCCCGTAACCTAAACCTCGTAGGCTTACTACGGCTCTACGCTTCTCTCAGTGCATGAGCGCGTCAGGAGGAGTATCAGAACCAGACGTCTTCCGAATAAAAAGTAGGACGAGAAGTAGGAGGAGCAGGGTACGCAAGCAAATTAGGATTAACGTTAATTGCGGGACTACGAATAGGACCTCGAATGGAACCAGGATGAGGGGACACGAGCAACCTAGGATTGAGATTGGAGTAAGGAATGTTCTGATTGTTCTCCGCGGGCGTGCCAGGTTGTACAGCTGGATCAACGGTTTTCCTACCCTGGAAAAGAATCATATGTTGAGGCTGTGTCGTCCTTCTTGACATTCTGTAAGTGTAGATGAACTCACATTGTCAGGATTGTTCTTATTGTTCACTACCGGCCCCTTGAAAGGAATATTAGCACCGATATTCACTCTCTTAAAATGAAGAAGATGTTGAGCCTTGTCAAGCTTCTCGGAATTCGTAAATTGCGAATAAACTTACGTTGCTCTGTTTATTCACCACGGGCGCGTCGAAAGGAATATTAATGCCGATATTCCGATTCTTAGAATGAATAAGATAATGAGTCTAAGTTCAACTATCCGTTATTCTAGAATTATAGATCAACTCACGTTGTTCAGATTGTTCTGACTGTTCACCGAAGGCGCACCGGACGAAAAATTAGCACCGATATCTCCATTCTGAAAATGAAAAAGATGTTGAGTCTGAGTCTAACTTCTTAACATTCTAGAATTGTAGATAAACTCACGTTGTTCAGATTTTTCACCACGGGCGCCCCAGAAGGGATATTAGCACCGATATTCCTATTCTGAAAACGAATTATATGTTGAGTCTGTGTCAAGCTCCTCGACATTTTTAAATTGTAGATGAGCTTACGTTGTTCAGACTGTACTGACTGTTTACCACAGGCGCGCCAGAAGAAATATAAGCACCGATATCCCTATTCTGAAAATGAATGAGATGTTAATTCGTGTCGAGCTTTCCGACATTCAAGAATTGTGGATTAACGCATCTTGTTCGGGTTGTTCAGATTGTTCACCACGGGCACCCCAGCAGAAATATGGGCACTGATATTCCCATTCTGAAATTATTTAGATGTTAAGTCTTTGTCGAGCTACTCGGTATTTCAGAAATGTGGATAAACTCACGTTGTTCGGACTGTTCTGACTGTTCACCACGGGCGCGTCAGGAGGAATATAAGCACCGATATTCCTATTCTGAAAAGGAATGAGATGTTGAGTCTGTGTCGAGCTCCTTGACATTCAAGAATTGTCAATAAACTAACGTTGTTCGGATTGTTCTGGCTGTTCACCGCAGGCGCCACAGAAGGAATATAAGCACCAATATTCCTATTCTAAA
>JABFQM010003667.1:0-11211 GCA_022816865.1 Zelostemma sp. ZL-2020
CGCTGTTTGTTCAAATTTTTGCCTGGTTAGGCCCTAAACGGTATTAGACTTTTTTGTAGAGGAGTATTCGAACTATCATTTAGAATAATAAAAAGGGGCACTTGACCGGAATGGTCCGGACGGCCGGACTACCTTAAAAGATATGCTCGACGTTGCGCTTTTGGCACAAAAATCGCCTTTTCCCGCCCTTTTTTCAAAAAAGTACTGTACGCGCTACGGGCCTCGAAATTAAAAGACTTTCGAGGCCCTAGCAGCGTAATGTACTATTTTATGTGCACATCGCATTCAGTCTGAAAACCATTTCGATTAAATTTTGCGGCGCAGATTCTTCGTAACAGACGTACAATTCTTTCGGCTGCGGAGACGCGTAAAGTCTGCCAACGACCCAAAACGTGACGTTTTCCCACTCGAATAAAACCCCGTGCTCCTTGATCGCCACTAGACTTTTGTTAATCACCGATTTTTCGATGCCCTGATTAAGAATCCTCTTAAACCTCATGGTATTTTGCAGCATCGAGTGAATCACGTGCGCGCATTTGCTAAAGTTCGTTAAAAACTTGGCGTTTTTTTCTAAACCCTCGCCGATGTAGGACGACAAAAGAATGCCCTCGAGCGAATCCAAATGTACGTAGTGATACAGATTATTCTTGTCCTTCGACGTCGTTAATTTCTTCGGGCTTATGTACTCCGCCTGGTTCAATAAATTCTCCCGGATATCGGCAATGTCCATGGTACTCGTTTGACTTTCGTTCTACAAAAATATAAAAATTAGAAATTCGGAGTTTGGAAACGAGAACGTTCAACGTACTCTATAAACATCCAAATCCGAATCGCTGTCTTCCGAATGCTTCGAAGCAACGTTCATCTTTTCCCTCGTCGCTCGTCGCCCCAAAATTGGCGCTGCCTCGTCGCTCAGTTCGCTGATCGCGCAAGTTCCCTGGCTCAAAGATTCCTCAGAAGTTTGCAGGGAATTTACTAAAAAAAGAAAAACCTTAATAAAATCAGAAAAAAGCACAGCGTTACAGTCGACATACTCGAGCCGGATTTCGTTACATTTTCCTCGGGACTACGTCTCTTTATCAATTCGTGCGAGCTTTTGTACTTAATTGAACCAGCGCTCGACTTTGCCGT
This sequence comes from Zelostemma sp. ZL-2020, assembly GCA_022816865.1. Classification (NCBI taxonomy): domain Eukaryota; kingdom Metazoa; phylum Arthropoda; class Insecta; order Hymenoptera; family Platygastridae; genus Zelostemma; species Zelostemma sp. ZL-2020. The sequence continues at coordinate 1,132 of JABFQM010003667.1, forward strand.
ATTGCTCAGCGAATCCGGGGATTTTATAAAACCCAAAAAATTCTCGGCGATGCTGGTCGAAGTTTTGACCACCGAAAATTCCTCGAAGGGCGCGACTTCCGGTCTGGCGTTTGCGGAAATCCATTTCTCCACCAGCGTGGGTATCCCGATTTTCTGAATGTGCATCAAAGTTTCTTGCGCTTCCTCCACGTAAAACACATCCGGCCCTGCGTTTTCCTCGAGCCTGAAATCCGCGGGTATTTAGAATTCAATTTTCACGAATTAACATACAAAAATGCAAGCATACGTGGCTGTTGAACCTCCCGATTCCAACAGAACCGCTAAAATATCATTGTCGTATCCCACGACGAGTAAAAAACATTGATCCTGAACGAAAAAGTCATCGTTCTTCATCCCCGAGTCGTTTTGCGAATTCGAAGAAGGATTTACATTTTTCCAAACCACCAAAGTTTTAACAGGCTCGCTGCTAATCAGATCCAATAAACCGTTAAGTCGCAGAAAAGAATGGACTTGAACGAAATGTTCCTGGGGTAAATGGGACGACAAAAGATGGTTTTTATGGTACAGGCAGCTTCCCAGTATCGTGTACAGTCTCTGACAATCCATCGGGTCTTTATTCTAAAACAAAATAAGAGAATGAAAAATACGTATAAATAAAAAGAAAACATCGGCTTTTTATGCCAGTACCCAATCCCTGTAATCCATGGCTTCCATTTCATTAAGCGCAGCGTCGATTTGTATTTGAGCGTCTCTCGGCAAGTGAATAAAGTGCGCCGCCGGCAACGTCGTTTCGAATTCGCATCTGAAATCGGGTCTCTTTTCCACAGCCGGCTGTTTCATGACAACCCGCGTGAAAAATAACGAGAAAAAGTGGTCCAGACTGAGACGATTGGCTTCCGCTGAGAAATATTTCTTCGTGTCTTTGTTCGTGAGATTTATCACCCGGACAACTTCGCTGGAAAACTTCAGGGCTTCGAGCTCGTTGCACCTGGATTTTAAAAAAACGATTAATCATGTGAAACCCCATGGTTCTTTCGAATTCGAGCTCACCATTCCGCGGGGAAAGCCAAGAGCAACAAGTCGTCGTTGAATAAATGATACGTGATATTGATCGTTTTGCCCTCGACCAGTACCGCTGTGCTAAAAACGAAATTGCGTGATGAGAATTACCGTGATACAATTGATTTATTTAAATGAAGTACCTGACTGGTTGAAAACCAAGGACATCGGGTACCATGTGATGCAGCGTCACAAAAGCTCCTTGGGTCAGTGACAAAATCGACGCTGCATTTTTGCTCTTGCCGCGAGGAAAATTGTACATTACGCCTTGCATGTCTGAGCCGATTTCGGTGAAGCCTGTGACTTTCATGTAAATCGCCCCGCAATGATACTTTAACAGCAGCTCCATTAAATTCGCGCTCTGCTCTTTGTCCACGAGTTGTTTTACAAGTGGCGATTGCTACAAACATTCTACAGTTAAACATTGGCAAATATGAGAGCGTCGATTCACATTCTTTAAATTTTTACTTGAAGGGAATTAATCGGCGTTGTTTTCGTCGTTTCTTCGTTCGCGATCAATCTTTGGAATCCTAACGTGACCTGAAACATGAAGGTTCTGGTTAATTGAGGTAAAATTTAGAAAAAAGAAAGGAAAAAGGTCGCCGGGATTTTACATTCATCGGGGATACGATGCTGGAAAGTACGTTATCCAAATTTTGGAAAGTGACGTCTTGGGAATTGACGCTTCGCAGCCAATCGCCAATTTTGATCTCAGGAAATTTGCCGGCGTCGTCCTGTGGCACGAAACCATTCACGATGGCTTTTGTGCCGTCCATTGACGAGCCTGGTATTATTCCCAGGAAAGCTTCGCATGTGCTGGCTCTTCTTCCCAGCTTGTTCCTTTTTCCAGGATCGATCCAAAAAGTAATTTTGAAGGATTTGCCGACCTGGAAATAAATTTACAAAAGTATATTACAGGATTTCAAGGTGCTTTTGAGAATTTATCGAGCACCTGGTGATCCGAGGCAGCATTTCTTTCCCCGACTACGTCCCTGTTCCGTTTTTCAGCGTTGAAACATTCCGAGTTGTAGAATTTCTTGTTCTTGATGCTGCCTCTGCTGCTTCCTTTTCTTTTGATGAGGCACATTAATTTCCCAGCTCTTATACTCCTGCGTCTCGTAAATTCCAGCGGTGGAAAATCAAACTCCGAGTCCGGTATCTTTTTATTCTTTTGAACTTCTGATTGCGATTCTATGTAAAATAGCTCTCCGTTCGCGTCGATCGATGATTCCCACTCGGCTTTCAAACTGCAAGAATTCATGAAACAAATTAGAATGAAAATTGATTTTTTTATAGATCGAAAAATCGATGTTGGTAAGGCCAATTTCTGTTTCAAACTTCGTAAAAATGAAGTTCTGTATTTCCAAATAATGTTTTGAATTAATTGAAATTCGCCGATGGTTTCATTGGCACAAAAATTTGCGATTTGTGAAATGTACCTGTCGCTATCGGAATAATACGATCCCGTGCTGGAACCGCTATCGCTTCCCCACCAATCTTGATCGTGCTTCTCATGGGGATCTACTTTACTTGGAAATACCGCACTCATTTGCCTGTTGTTCGGCAGCAAAGTTTTTCTTTCCTCTTCCGTCATTCTTTTTTTCTCGTTTTATCAAATATCGGTGTACATTACAATACCAATAATTACAATTGAAAGATAAAGCTTTGATTTTTTCTATTGCACACGAGAGAAGAAATTAAGAGTAACATTGTTTCGATGTAAAAATGCAAGCCGGCGGTTTCCAACAGCAAACGCAGCAAACTGCGGCGACCTCCGCTTCGCCTTTCTCCACTAGGGACGGATTCAGGAGGGGAGGGAGGACGAATGTGCACCTACGTACTACCTGTCCTACCGTGCCCTCGAGTTATTAAAAATTCACCTAAAAAAAAACGAAAAAATTAGATTTTTCGAAGACAATAACAATTTAGCAAGTACATTTTTCATCATTTATTTGTTACTTTGATACAAAGTATTGTTAAATTAATTCCACTCTTTTTATGCAAGTAGAATTTGGAGCTGAGGATAGGAAAGATCGTAAAATGTTCTCGGTTTTTTGTTGTGTCGGAATATAATTCGATTTATCATAGTATAAAATGTATTCCCCAGAAAATATTGCCAATGATTCTCTGTGAAAAGTCCACTGAAATCGACCCTAAAAATGTTTCCAGATCAACGAATCGTATGTTTTGTATTGAACACATTTTCCATCGTCTTAGCGCTATATTTAGCATTCTTCTTTTTCTGTTGATCCATCTCGAAACATTTCCAAAGCCTTAAAGTCTCGTCAGCTCCAGCGCTGAGCACCGTCGTGTTATCGGGGGACATGACGAGGTGCAAAACACGGCTGGTGTGTCCTGTTAATTCAGCCACTTTGTTCATCGCCGGGTATTTCCAAATAGTGAGCTGATTCTGAGCGAATCCGTGACCCGACACCAACTCTTTATAATTCTGAGACCACAGCAACGAGCACACCTGTGACTTTGTGTCAACCGTGTTCAAGCAAGCACCTAAAAGAACAAAAACAATCTTTCAATTCAACGGAGCATACATTTTTAGTTCGAATACTGATTCACAGAAATTAATTAATCTTTCTAGAGAAAACAGCGCTTGAAAAATTATTAACCAGTGTTGCAGTCCCAGAAACGAATCGTTCTGTCGGCAGTTCCACCCCCGCTGGCTAATAAATTCGCTTGCCATGAACACCACGCGAGTGCCTTGACGGCAGCTTGATGTTGATTCATAGAATAAATCGGTTGGATTTCCGTGCCGCTTTGGCTTTGAATATTCGGCCAAATCTGCAGCAAGTTGTCGTTGCCACCGCTCGCGATGTACCTTCCATCCGGGGACCATTTGAGGCCGCAAACTTCTTGCGCGTGCGCGTTTATCGAGGCGACTTTGTGCTCCTGCTGCCTTACGTCATGGTGCACAATTTGTCCAGCTCTGAAAAAAAAACAAATTGTACAATAACTCTCGAGTTTATTTCGAGTGAAAGTCAGGAACAGAATGATCGGCACCTGCAACCGCTGGTCAAAATGTGCGAGTTCCAAGCTAGAGATCCAACCCTGGCGGCGTGACCATCCATCAATCGAACCCTTTTCATTTTAGAACAGTCCCAGAGCTCGGTTTTTCCTGTGGTTGTTCCAACGGCTAAGTGAACGCCTTCCTGAATCCAAGCAACTGAACATACATAGTCGTTGCTCTCGAGTTCGAACAGTTGCTCGATCGTGCCGGTACCGGCGTTCCAGAGATAAACGTTGGGGCCCAGCGCCACTGCCAGGATGTTATTCACGGACCAGTCAACCAAATTCAAATCTACGGAACACAAAATATGATTATGCTGTTACCAAACAGAATTCCATTTTTCTTATGAAGATTAACATTTTCTTGATCAATTTTTCGTTCCATTCTTACAATAATCGTCTACAATATCAGGAGCATCCAGGATACGGTCAGGAGCATGAGGAATGTATCTCGAGGACACCTTTGTAGTAACCGGAGTTTTCGTCTGCGAGTACACGACTCGCAACGGGTTAATGTACCCGAGCGGAGGAGCCGGTGCTTTGACTCTGTACGACAGCACTCTTATGTCGTTGATGTCTCCGCCGTGTAAATTTTCCGAAATCAGCCTCTGCATCTCTTTCTTTGAAGGACTCGAAACATTGTCTTTCTCCTCGTTTTTTTCTGCATTTTGCTGCGGCTGTTGCTGCAACTATAAATCGACGATCATGTTTATCGCATTTTTCATGGGTTTGATTTAAATTCATGTACTTTAAAGTGTCCCAATTCGAAATTCGTCGTCGATCTTGAGGGAATAAATCTGTCGCCGCCGTTCGGTGTTTTCGCCGGTGTCGTCGTTCGACCTGGAAACAGGAAAATCGTTCCAGAGTTAAAAAAATTGTCGCCGGTCATTTTAGGGAGAATCGGGGACTCACTGGGAGATTTCTTCGTTCCTGGTTTTGAAGGCGTTTTTTTCGACCGGGTCGGGGTCTTTGCGGGGTTGATATTCGACAATTGAGAAATGCTCATGGCCTTTCTCGACGTATTTAAACTTATATTCGAGGAACAACTGGAAAAAATCAGAATTTGTTTATATTTATCGGAAGTAAATTTTCGAATTTTGTTTACGAAGATTAAGGAGAAAATTAACATTTGGGTGTGAATGATTCGTAAATATTCGGATATTTTGATTCATCGGAAAAAAAAATAACAAAAACAATGACGGTTGCTCTAACCTTGAGTTCACGGAGACTTCCATGCATTTTCTTTGCCAGCGCGGCATCGGGCCCTTTATCGCGTCGTCCATTCTCGTCAAATTGTTCAATTCGGTCATGAACTTCAAGTGACTCATTATCGATAGTTCGTGAGTTCTCCGCGGGCCCGATTTTTCAAACTCCGGTGAGTTTATTCGACGATCGAAATCGGAGTTTCGAAACTTTGCTTTGATTAACGTCAACGTCAACGTAAACCTGTCGTCAACGTGCGCACTTCAAAAAGGACCGTTGGTGCTCTCTCTCGTTGCTAAGCAACAAATGACCGAGACCGCCCCCTGTTGGCGTTCTACAGAAACATCAATAGAGAAAAATGCGCGCAATTCGAATATGGGAAAAAATTTTACGAAAATAAGAACAAGGACTCACTTATTTTACAATTAGAAATAAATTGACATTTCATCATTAATAAAAATAAAACCACAAAATCGCAAATTCCATTCAAAAAAGAAATGCAGGAAAAATAAGCACACCACAAATTCTCCGTTAGTAAAAAAATCATCATTTATTTAACTTCGAATACGGAAAATCATCCCTCTGACAATTTCAAAGTACAATCTTAATTTCCAGAAATGTATCCACTTAAAAAAAATCTCAGATTCTTGAAAAACAGAACATTTCAGCGACGTCAAGTTATAAAGAAAAGAAAAAAATGAAGAGTAACTTTTTCGGAATGATAAATTATTATTCTAGCGCAATCTACCGACGCAATTGTACTATGATACCACATAAAACGTGGTGCGAATCAAGTCCTTCAGCAATAAAAAAGACGAAAAAACGCGACGCATTTAATCCACTTCCTCCATCCTCGACGCTTCCTCGCCATCGGCGACTTCTGGCTGGGGCGCGACTTCTTCCATCGCTTTCTGTTCTTCCTCGGCAGACTCGTCATCGTCGATTCCAAGACCCAGCTTGACCATCCTATAAATCCTAGCAGCATGAACCTGGGGCTCGTCCAGAGAGAATCCGGAAGACAAAAGCGAAGTTTCGAAAAGCAAAACGACGAGATCTTTAACAGCTTTGTCGCTCTTGTCAGCCTCGGCCTTCTGCCTCAGGGTCTCGATGACCGGATGATCGGGGTTGATCTCCAGGTGCTTTTTCGCCGACATGTAACCCATCGTCGAGGTGTCACGAAGAGCCTGGGCCTTCATAATCCTTTCCATGTTCGCTGTCCAGCCGTACTGAGATGTAACGATGCAACAGGGAGAATCAACCAATCTGAAAATAAATTAGAAATCAATAAACATCGTCTCGACAATTAATTTCCACCCAATCCTTACCTGTTCGAAACGACGACCTTCTCGACCTTCGTGTCCAAGATGGTCTTCATGACCTTGCACAGGTTCTCGAACTTGGTCTTGTCTTCTTCCCGCTTCTTCTTCTCCTCCTCGTCTTCGGGAAGTTCGAGTCCCTCTTTGGTCACGGAAACCAGCTGCTTTCCGTCGAACTCCTTGAGCTGCTGCACGACGTACTCGTCGATGGGTTCGGTCATGTAAATGACCTCGAATCCACGCTTCTTAACGCGCTCGACGAACGAGCTGTTGGCAACTTGTTCCTTGCTCTCTCCGGTGATGAAATAAATGTGTTTCTGGTTGTCCTTCATGCGGCCAACGTAGTCTTTCAACGAGCACATCTCGTCCCCAGAAGACGAGGTGTAGAATCGCAGAAGTTCCGCGAGCTTCGTCCTGTTCGTGCTGTCTTCGTGGATTCCAAGCTTGATGTTCTTGCTGAACTGCTCGTAGAACTTCTTGTACGCTTCTTTGTCGTCGACGAGCTCGTCGAACAGCTCCATACATTTCTTCACCAGGTTCTTGCGGATGACCTTAAGGATCTTGTTCTGCTGCAACATCTCACGAGAGATGTTCAAGGGCAAGTCCTCGCTGTCGACGACGCCCTTCATGAAGTTGAGGTACTCCGGGATGAGCTCTTCGCAGTTGTCCATGATGAACACGCGTCGGACATAAAGCTTGATGTTGTTCTTGCGTTTCTTGTTCTCGAACAGGTCGAAGGGCACGCGTCTGGGGATGAAGAGCAGAGCACGGAATTCCAGCTGACCTTCAACCGAGAAGTGCTTGACGGCTAAATGGTCCTCCCAGTCGTTCGTCAGGGACTTGTAGAACTCGCCGTATTCTTCCTGGGAAATGTCGTCGGTGTTGCGAGTCCAGATCGGCTTCGTCTTGTTCAGCTCCTCGTCCTCGGTGTATTTCTCTTTCACGGTCTTCTTCTTCTTTTTCTTATCCTTTTCTTTGTCTTCCTCCTCGTCCTCGCCAACATCTTCAATCTTTGGTTTTCCATCTTCTTCTTCTTTCTTCTCTTCGGGCTCGGCTTCCGCCTCGTCGTCGCTGAGTTCCTTCTCGCGCTCCTTCTCCACGAGCAGCTTGATTGGGTAGCCAATGAACTGCGAGTGCTTCTTTACAATCTCCTTGATCTTTTCCTCCTCTAAGTACTCGGACTGGTCTTCTTTCATGTGAAGAACCAGCTTGGTACCTCGTCCCATGGGCTCACCATCGTCGACCTTGACGGTGAAAGAACCACCTGCGCTGGATTCCCAAACGTACTGTTCGTCGTCGTTATGCTTCGAGACAACGGTGACTTTGTCGGCGACCAAGTAAGCGGAGTAGAAACCAACACCAAATTGACCGATCATAGAAATGTCTGCGCCGGCTTGCAAAGCTTCCATGAATGCCTTGGTTCCGGACTTGGCAATGGTTCCGAGGTTGTTAACGAGGTCAGATTTGGTCATGCCAACACCGGTGTCAATGATCGTCAATGTACGGTCGTTCTTGTTGGGGATGATTTTGACATGAAGATCTTTGTTGGACTCGAGCTTCGATGGTTCTGTCAGGGATTCGTAGCGGATCTTGTCAAGGGCGTCGCTCGAGTTCGAAATCAATTCTCGAAGGAAGATTTCCTTGTTCGAGTAGAACGTGTTGATGATCAGAGACATCAACTGGGCGATCTCCGCCTGGAAGGCGAAGGTCTCGACCTCCCCGGTGGTGGATTCCATTTGTTCTGGCATCTACGAAAAAAAAAAAAATTAGTTTCTGATCGAATTATTTTTTTTATCGGAAAATTCTGAATTAATTTTTAAGTCAATTTGTTTCAGAAAATGATGAGATCTGGATAAAGAAATGAGAATACAAGGATTAATTATCGAGTTTGTTACACAATGGTCGAGGGAATCGGAAATGTGGTCATTCTAACCTCACTTTTTTCGAACCGAAACGCCGCTATTGATTTTGATAAAAAAGGATGTAAATGAAATCGTAGTCAAATTAATCGCACAATTATTTGACTCAATTGTTTCCCGGAGCTTAAAACTCGAAACACGATAATTGTGAAAGCATGTTTAAAAATGCGATCGTCAATTTCACGTGCGAACAAAAGAATTTCCGACATTCGGAATTAGGCAAAATTACGACGAATTTGATTGATTTCGTAAGGAAAAATGATTTAATTCATCCAGAACTGAAAATTGGGAAAACGCGGTAGAAAAACGTAAAATGCCGAATTTCACGCGAAGCGTATTTATCACAGAAAAATGCCACGGGAGCGATGGAAAAAGAATGTTAAACTTACATTGTTTCCTAGTTAATTGCGATGAAGCAAAAATGCGGGACTAGCACGATGCCGATTTCCAACGAAAATCGAATTTAAAGCGTCGCAGATGGGCTCGGTACGAGACAACTCTTCAAATTGATCGACATCTGGCTGCGCGATGTATTTATAACCTCGGTTCAGAATGTTCTAGAATGCTCCAGAACTTTTCAACCACCGAAGTCGGCTACATCCGGTGCTTGGTACGTATAAAAAAAGTCTTCGCATAAAAAAAACTCGATTATAAATTTATTTTGTTTCTGAGATCAACGCATTAAACATGAATAAACGTTTTCCGTTTAGAGAGAATGCAAAATTTTGTTTCATTTATTTTGGGGGACGTATTTTAGTGTCTCAGTTGACAATTGACATTTCCGGTTTTTGTTTTCTCTCGGAATAGATAAAGAAGACGAGAATAGAGAAGGAAAAGGGCATGCACACGCACACATTACTGAATCATGAATGAATAACGAAGTGAATTTTTAATTTTGAATATTTGCGTTAGAAGACTTCAAAAATTGCAAGTTTTGAACGAAGCAGCTAAAGATTTATATTCATTTCGAAAAGTTGATTACTTAATCATTTTTAAAAATGCGGCGCCAACGAAATCGGGCAAATGTAGATAAAACAGATCGCTACATTATTTTTTTTCGATCCAAAATTTTTTTCGAAGAAGTCAATAATTGGTTTTGAGAATTATGAAAATTGCATATTTTAAAAAGCAGTTCGAGATTCATATTTGAATTTCGATTTCCAAAAATGTCGAAAAAACAGATCGCTAAAATATCGATTTCTTAATTGTAAAAAAAATAATTGTCGGAATGAAAAATATCAAATATTACCAAAATTGGGAGTTAAATAAATAAAAAATGTATGTGTCCAGGGGATGAAATAGAAAATACATCGAAATCATAATAATTGTATGATACAGAAACAATTTATTGCAATAATTCTATTAAAAATATAGACAATATAAATACATATATCCTTACATCCTATAAATTATAATTATTTTCTTGACTCGAGTTTTCCCTTTTTAAACGTCGTTTGACGTTCGAAACTACCCCTGCGTTAATTAAACCGCATTTATGTTTACAATTCAAAGTTGTAGTAGAAAAAACTAGCAGTATTTACTTATTAACACAAAATTTACTT